>VXCM01002429.1:0-169169 GCA_014773175.1 Lucifuga dentata
TTTTTTTTTTTTTTTTCCTGGGGGAAAGGGAAGCAGACTTATTTGAGCTCTGTTGGCTGAGCTTGGTGGATGTTACACAGGCTCTAGATTTATTACGTTACGTACAGAAAGAACCAGAGGGGAAATGTGCTGCATTCCTCCTCTCAGCTCATCTGCTCCAGGTAGGTGGACAGCAGGAGGCGAGGAGGCACAAACTCCTTCTGTTTGTTCACCACTTCAGTCTGACGAGCCCCGTTACAGTCTGTGCCTGAGGGCAGAGCACACACACACACACACACACACACACAAACTGATCATGCTCATGTGACAGATACTCATTGAGCTGGTTTTCTCAGTCCATCCACGCTACACAAATATGGCTACTTAAACCTTCATTTCTAAAAGTCTTCTAGGTTGATGGCAGATACACACTCAACAATTCTGACTGCCGGAAAACCAGCCTGGAAACCCTTTACCTGTGTTCAGACTGGAACAAAACTCTGACCAATCAATACCTGAATCATAGCTGATGTAAAAATAGTCGATGTGTCTACTCTGATTTATTTGTCAGGCATGTGCTGATGGATTTCCACTCACTTGCAGAGACGAGGTCCATATACTGGCAGACGGCGTGAAGAAGAAGTCTCTCAAAGCTGATCCACAAACAAACAGAGACGTCACTTCACGCTCCTCCACTTACACAGACTTACAAAAATCAAAAATCATCTGTTTTATTTCCTTTGCATCTCCACACAGTGACAAAATTTCTCCACGTTGACATTAAGGTAATTTGTGTGAATGTTTATGGGCTGATTTTATTTCCTGAATGTAATATTCCTGTGGCTGCCATGACTCTGTTTGCATAAGCGGATCACGCAGAATCCATTTAATCTAATCTATACAGGTTTTTCCAGGTGGGAAAGCATAATTCCAATCTTACATAATTACAATCTAAATATAGGTTAGCCCAATATTTATAATAAAGTAAATAACAAAGCATGTGGAAAGTAATTTGTTAAGCCTTGCTAAAAGGAGAAGCAGCTTGTTCCACATTTTGGAGTCCTTCGCTGCAAAAACTCTACGAACATCATAAAATACGTCTGGTTTAATAACAAAAAGAAGACATTTATTGGCCAATCAAAGGGCTCATGCAACTTAATTCTGAATTCTGTGTGAAGCCACAGCAAGGAGGCTAAAACGGGGATATCACCATCTCTGACTACATGGGTTGTTTAAATTTCAGAAAGCATAAGCTTTGTAGAAAAAAAGAGTGCTACCTGCTGCTGAGGTTGGTGGTGTAAACTGAGTGAGGCTGAGCCTTGAAAAAGCTCAGAAGGCCTTCCTCAAGCACTTCCAGAGTTCCCTATCAGGAAAAACACACACAGCAAGGGGAGGTGGGAAGGAGTAAATTTGACCTGAACTGAAAATATCAGTGATAAAGACCAGCACAGAGGAGAAGCCTGTAAAGAGGAGATACTCACCATGGGGATTTGTTTCCTTCTCAGAGTCACTCGCAGCCTGCGGTCGATTCTTTCAAAGTAGCAGCGATCGGTGAAGGTAGGATTTACTGTGGAGAGACGAGCGACACAGATCCACTTTAAACATCCGTCCCACAGCCAAAGATGACCCCACACAATTTGATGCCGGACTCTTACTATTCCTCTGGTCTGTGAGGAGTCGGCTGTTTTTCCTTTTGGCCTCTCCCTCCTTCTCCAGCAGGGAGAGCAGTCTCTCCTGCTCCTCGCCAGAGCAATTCATGAAGTCGTTCCACGGCTGGTAAAAGAGGAGGACAGGGAAAGGCCACTCAGTTTCAAACTCATACTTGTGCGCTTATGGATTGGTCATCATGTCTGCAATCGCAAAAGCTTATCAGCTCATCTTAAAGGACCATACTGGCCATTTTGCATGTTTGAGCCTAATATATTCAATTTTCATACACGTAACATTACTGACAATCATTTCCAAAAGCATACTACTGGAATGATGAGTTAAAAAAAATCTTTTCCTACCTTCCAGACTGCCACTGGTTTCAGTTCATTCTGGTACGCTATTGTGGATACTTGGAACATTCGTGGGATAGGTAATCCATTATTGTGAACAAGATGTATATTCAAGTTTTTTAGAAGTTTTGTAATTTTAGCAGTTAAGCGCAATAAAAAGTGTAGAGTGAATGTATGTCTCCACCAGGGAAGATAGTCTCAAAAGAAGACCTGTGTTTATGAAAAAATTTAAACGATCGTGACTTCATAACGTAACTATTAGCAGGCAAAACATGGATTTTTAAGGCGGATGTATCACTTGAATATTTGTTTTTGAAAGATTAAGAGATTTTGCAAAATACCAGGAAAGCTGAAATATGGTTTTATCCTTTGGGAAGTGATTGTCAGTAATGTTACGTGTATGAAAATTGAATATATTAGGCTCAAACATGCAAAATGGCCGGTATGGTCCTTTAATTTTTAATAAAGGATGACCATTAGCCTACATGACTCACACTGTCTTTGGTGCTTGGGAGAAAAAACCAAAAAAAAAAAAAACCAAAACAGACTGAAACTCTTTCCTATAGCTTTATTGGCCAAAGCAGCAAATTTTCAGTGTGGATCCTGTACCTCAATGTAGGTTTCGTTGGTGCAGGCTTCTGTGAAGATGGATGGGATGGCTGGGCTGCTGCAGACCTCCAAGTCATCTTTGGAACACTCGTCCCTCTCAAGAAGATTAGCAAGAAAGCGTGCTGATTTTTTGAATAAAAAGAAGAGAGACAGAGACAGTGATACACGTATGTAAAACTGGATGTACACATTCCTTCAGTCAGTCCTTCCATTTTTTTAAATAATAATCTTTATCATATTAATACATTGTCTTGCTGCCATTTTTGCCACAGTTCCCACCACATTCATCATAGCAGACATTTATGCTTGTCTCAAACTGTATAGCATGGAAGTCTGAGAATCTTCAGGTTTTCAGTCCAACAATTCACTACACCAGCTGATTTCAGTGATCAGGCCAACCAGCCACGAAGGAGATGATGCTACTAAATGAACTCAGCAGGTCTAATGAACTGAAAACCTGCAGGCTCTCGGCACACCATAGCACAGGGTTAAAAATCAACAGTTTAAGGGGTTTCTGGAGTTGTTCAGCCTACAATGGACGACAGCATCTGATCATGTGATCACATGACGTAAGAGCTTACCGTTCTCCTGTCGGCGGAGGCTCTTCTTGCCTTTGGCTCGGGGTGTGAGGTCAGAGTTGCGGATGGCTTGGCCGATGAAGAATTGCTTCCTCTTGGAGGGAGACACTCGTTTGGCAGGAGAGCTGGGCAGGGAGCTGCATTTACGCTCTTCTATCAGGCTGGGAGAAGAGAGGATGAGATGTCAAATTTGTATTTCCCAGAATGCCTTTATCAAAGACTAATGTGCGTATGGGATTATAAATGTAAAGTATATGTGTAGAGTACATTCAGACCCCATTCACTTTCTCTTAGTTTTTATATATTAAGCAATCTTCTAAATTGAACTAAAATCATTTTTTCCTCAGTTCTAGAAATTGGACCATGATCTTTGAGTCTGAAGGACTGAAAACAAAATCTGATGTTAACTGTTGCTGTATCAGCTCACCTAGACATTTAAAAAAAAAAAAAAAAAAAAAAAAAAAAATAGCTATGGAACTTTGAAACTGCACTGGAAATGCAGTAAATCATCATTAGCTTTATTTGTGTTTTGTATTTATTTAACGGTCACAGTGGTCATTTAGCCTTATCTGAAAACAGAAAAAAAAAAAAATGTGGGATTAGGGCTTTTTTTTAAAATTTAGATCACAATATTATTTGACCAAATGTCTATCATCAAAATGTCTTGATATTTTACTTTTTTCTCCTAAACTCTGCACTCCACACTAAACCACTTAACCAAACACTGCTCCAGAGAGACGAAGAGGATCACCAAAACAACCTAAAGCCTTTTAAAGTTTTTTTTTTCTTAAGGATGCATGTTTTCCCTGAACGCACTGTCTCTGTTTCATCTCTGCAGGTTCCCAAAGGGGTCATGGCACGTGACAGCATCCTGCAGCTGCAGATGTAGGTCAGTCAGTGAGGTATGAAGCACCGCCTCAACTGGTTTTACTGCCTGTCAGTGGCCAACTTACTGCCATTCTGAAGCCATTTTTAGAACTTGCCCTGCAGGTTAGCAACATTACAGCACCATGGTTAGATCAGCACAGGCCTAATCTCCGTCTGATTTTGTGAGGTTTGATCAAAATGGCAATCACAAAATGTTTTAGTCTGGACACATAAACCCTGTCAACCAGGCGGCGTCCAACAGAGATCAGTAAAGCAAAGATTTAGGGTTCATCACAAATAGAATTACCCACTATCACAGGTCACATAAAACTATACCAACATACAGTATAAGAATTCTTGAGTAACGATTATATTAATTAGATTGATAGATTAATGATAGATGATATATATTAATGATAGAATGATAGATTAATGATTAGAATTCTTTAGTAAGGCACTATTTGATTCAATATATGTTCTTTTCATTGTCTGGTTCACTTTATTCATATTGGTTGTGTTATAGCTCATTCCCAATTTAGGTTTAATCCCTACTCACGTGCAAAATTTATTAAACTGAATCAGTAAAGCTTAGATTAATGATATAAACCAAAGTCAATCATAAATCGCAGATATCAATTACAAAAACCACATAAAAAAACACTCTCTGTTGCATTATCTAGTAGTAACATATACGTTATATTCTGATGAACTTTCACTGTACCCGGACTCACTTATTTTGTTTTATATCTACAAATCAATCATTTTAAAGTCAAACCTGAAGTGAGAATTAAAAGTCTGGAGCAGCAGGCTGAATTTTATTCAAGATAAAGGAAAACGCTAAGATTTTAATAAATGTTTGTAATTAAACCTGATTAGTTCAAAAAGGAGGTTTAAAGTTTGAGTGCAACACAAGTTTAAATGTAAACGTATTCCACGATATTAACACATCTAGTTAGCAGCTACGTGGCTAACAGCGTCTAAATCACAATAATATGGAGTCCGCCTTATTTAGCAGGGAATTTTTTATTTTTATTTTTTTATCAATTTGGCTTTAATATCAGTGTAAAGTGGCTCAGACTTCAGATAACGCTACTAATCCTCCTGACGCAAATCTAAAGCTGGCTATTATCTTTAAATGCAGCCGCAGCACACGCTAAAGCTAACTATGTGACTAACGTTAGACTCACATAAAATCTTGTTCTTCGTTGATAGTTTTCAAAACGACCATCTTATTAAAGCCAATGAATAAAAAATTAAAAGCAGCTACAGCAAAAAAAATACAATAATATGTTTAGTTAAAGAGCCTTGAATTGGCCAGCTCCCTGACTGCTAGGCTAGCTAGCTTGACAATGGGCTGGGTCAAAAAAAAAAAAAACTGGCTGTAACCATTGAGAGGGAAGAAAAACAAGAGCCCTCACTCTGCCTTCTCTCTCTTTTTTTTTAATCTGTCTACAGTAGCTGTCTTTTTCCTTTATGACATCATGTTCATTTTTCATATTTTTTTCTCCAACTATTTGGATTGTTTAAATGAAACCAACTGCAAATAACTGTAGTAAAATAACAGCAGTACTATTTATAAGGGGACATATTCCACATTCATCTTTAGGGCGTATTTTTTTTTAACCCTTGCAATGCTTTAATATGCGATAAATAAATAAATAAATAAATAACTGCTACACTTCCTTGTTATGGCACCACTGTGTCGAGCCTGAGCTGGCAACATCCATAGATTGCAAAACACAGATGAAGGCCAGTTGTTGCCGTCATACGTCACAGGTGTGTGTAGGTAGGTGAATTCACATGTTATATGCTGTTGTGAAGATGCTACAGAAGTAAAGGACTAAATAAAAACCAAGCTTTCTGGACAGTTTATGACTAATAGATTTGCCAGATGCATTTCTATTGGCATCCTCCTCAAGTTTCACAATTTTGACGATATTATACCACAAAGGTGAGAGAAATAATAATTAAAGTTACAAAACTCATCCTGTAGCTCATATCAGACTGAGCATTAGTTAGGACATCTTTATGCCACATGTACAACTGTGTAAGTTTTGGAAGCCATATTGCAAACTTTGATTTTTTTTTTTTTTTAATTTGTGAAATTNTTTTTTTGTTTTTCCCCATTTGGCAGCTCACAGTTGAGTTAAAAAAAAAAAATCCATCATGATATACAAATTTTAACTTCCGAGTGATTCATTTTGCACATAAACAATCTTCGAAACACTTTCTCAAATAAAATCCTGTCATAATTTGCAAATCATAGCAGTTTCACATTTTTTTCTCATCTTTATAATCATGGCATACAGTCGATTCAGTTATTCAAGCATTAAGCCATTATTTTGATATACTTTAAAACACTAGCTATAAGTGTTTTATCAGTCACTGGATTTGGCTGGGGTTTGTGTGCAGGTTGCCATAACAGCCACTTTAATAGGCTTGCCACAGAGACATCTAATTCTTTGTAGTTTGTCTCTGAGCTTCTGCACAGAATGGCACCTATACACTACTACACGTCTGAGAGGAATATTTTTGCTCAACAGAAAACTCTGTGGAACATATTCTGAATTGATTTTACTTTCCAGCTCAGTTTTGGAGAAATGTTGGGTCACTTCCAGAGGAAATTCTGTGAGGTGTTTTTTACATGATCTTAGGAATGGGGAAAGAAAAGAAGGCAGACACAATAAAACTACAAAAGCCTGAACTGGACTCACCTCCGATGATCGTGGGTGAAGAAATAAAATCATTTCCCAGGCTGGGAACTGTGAAGTCAAAGAAGATTGAAGTTACAACATCAACCAGCAGGTCTGGCACAACCACTGTCCCTAACATGTGTGAGATATCAGGGAATATAATGAGGCTGTGTGTCAACATGATGCCAGTCCTGGCTTCAGCCAAGGAGCCTGAGGACGAGGACGAGGATGCGGAGGAAAACAAGAGAAGCAAAAGTCGTTCAAGAGAAGCAAAATCAGAAACCAGCAACAAAAATGATCAATTCATCACTCAATCTGAGGAAAACACACACAATCAAAATAATTCTCTCACACAGTTAGACCAAGTCCACGATACTCAACCGCTGAATCCTCTGTTAGTGCTGCCACCTATAACCCAACATAAACCAAGTCCTGAGCCTTACAACTACCCGAAGACCCTGCAACGCTTCACACCTCTACCTCCCATGAGTCAAGCTGCAACTCCATATGTGACAACAGGCTGTGAAAGCAAAGTGTCAGCCCTTACTGGTCAGATACTGGACAGCAGGCCTTGGATTGACAATCCCCTCTACTCTAAATGTGTAAGGACAACTAAATCCAGTTGATGAGAACGATAATGATGTTCTTTTGAGTTTAGTGACAGTCTTCCCCTTCTTCTTTCCTGCCAGAGATCTCCTGAGTTTCGTCTTCCTGAAATCTCCTTGTCTAGTTTGGATGTCCTGCTGCAGACAGTCACGCAGAAATTGAGGAGGAAGAGGAAAGGTGGTGATGAAGGACCGTGGAGACTCGTCCAGTGTGACCATTTCTTCTCCAAAAATGTACATCTGAGAGAGAGGAAGGTTGTGCAGCAGATCAACCACAGCGCAAAGGATAGAAAACAACCCATCTTGTATGTTTGGTGGTTATGTGCTTATTTGCATGGACGTGGGAAGTACACCATCAGGGTATAGAGAGTTACCAGTTTATTAAGTAAACCTGTACAATCTATTGCAATTCAATACAACAGTTCTGTAATAAATCCCACAGGAGGCCTATAAAGGTGTTGTTGAGGCTATTGAGGCTTTGATTCAGTTCTACATTAATTTTGTAGAACTGCAGTAACAGCATAAACTAAATTAAAAAAAAATAATCCAGTAAATTTCATTTGTCTTTTAACAGTGATACAGGAGCAGCAACACCGTTGGGTGGATGCAGAGTAAACAGACAGATGAGCCTCCCTCCACTCTGCTCTGAAACAAAACCAACGCTCATCCTCGCTATGACCAAGAAAAAAAACTTCTGACTTCCAAAACACTTCAGCAAATCAAGTATTTTTTTTGAAAAACATACAATAATATGATTTTATTCTTTTTCAGGGTAATGATACGGACGACAGACATAATACCCTTTTTTATACTAGCATTTCCAGCTTATAACCATATCTGATACGTTAATATTTTAAAGCTAATTCAGTAATATGCATTAGTGTTTTGCATAACCTGAGACTTTTAAAGTCATTTAAATGTATTAAGTTCAGAATGGTTCTTAATGAAGTATTTTTCATGCAGTACTTTGCATTGTGGAATGAAATCCCTCTGTTATGTGTGTTCCGTGCCTGTTGTTACTACTATAACAAACTTTTGAATACAGTACATTGCATTATAGTGCAAACCTGCTTTGGAAGTACATTCAGCTGTATCATTGTTTGGTCAGAAAATAGAGATCATGGGTCTAACAAAACATATTAAACATTAATACAAAAACAATTCTTTACCAAAGTCTGTGTTGTGGTATCTGGTGTTTATCATGTGGGCCAAAATCTACTTTTAATTCTTAATTTCAAAAATCCTTATAAATAATTCTTAAAACTTAACTTTTTTTTCATTGAATTTGGAGATTTTGGTTATTAAGGAGTATTAAGTACAATTTAGCTAAATTGTTTCACTATTTTTATGTCATCAAAAAAATTTTCACATGTTCCAGATGTGTGAAAGAAGCCTGGATTGTTGAAGTATCTGACTGTGTGTGACACAGAGTAAAATGTAAAAAGAAAACTAGGCTTCAGTATTAAATAATGAAAATAAGAACACACAAGTAGAAAAGAAAAGTTTTGTTCTATCATGAGATAATGTACTCGGCTCGCTCATACCAAATGAGTGATCACATAAAATAAAGCTTATTTTAAGAAGTAACAGTCCTTGAGTTACAAAATAGTAACATCATTATATATTTAAGAGGTATTACATAATGATCTTAATCTTAAGGTGTTTCTTACCCCATAACACAACTGTCATGGTGATATTCAGGTCAGAAAAATTTAACCATTTCTGATTTCCCAAGTGTTTTCTGTTCATTAATGCTGAATAGGGATGTATTTGTGGTATACATGTTTTTGTGTTATATATTCCCGCGGATTCTCAACTTTAGCCTGTATTTTGGACTGTTTTTGCCTTAGCCCTGTCAGACTTTTTAGCTCGTCTATTTGATTACCTGGTAGCTGGTTGACTGCCTCTTGACTAAGAACTCTGCCTGTCCTTTTTACTTTTGCATGGATCTGATCTGTATTTTGACCTGCTTTATTCACTTCTCTAGGTCTGTTTTTGGGTTCCCATTCAGAAATCGTTACAATATAGTGCACAGTTTGACAAACAAAATCCCTCACATGCTTTCTGATATATAAAATCCATATAACAAGCTACTCTCATTCTGTTCACCCAGACAACGTAAGCAGCAATATCACAACCACAGGTTTGTGTGTGCATACAGCATTTCCTTCAAAGTGCTTTTTACAAAACGGTGACAATGTGAGAGGTCTGATGATCGAGCCCTGAGGAACCCCACTAATATTCTTTGGAAAATAAATAAATTACTACAGAGAAAGAGGAGACAGTGCAGGAACACAAAGGAAGGGAACAAAGCTACAGACTTGTTTAAGAGTCAACAAGGCACAAAAGCCATATTAGAAAGACGTAACAACTCCTCCTTCATTGCCGATCCACGTTAACTTTAAAAATAACCCTTATAACATTCATCATTCCTATTGTCCACTTCCAACTGACAGTTCCAGTTAGCTCACACTTATCCTCCTGTGCTAATTGGAGAGCTACTGACATCAACATTCAACTGAACAACTGACTGCTGCTGGTCCTTTCAGTCTGCATCGTGCGTTCATATAAACCCTTCACAGCTCACTGTCCTGTGTGGTGCTGCTGACTATAAACAAGGCAGCAGGATATTTACTGTGTTTGGATCCGTTCACAGAGGACTTGCTGGATTCTCCATCAGTATCACTGCCAGTGCTGCCTGACCCACTGCTGCTCCTCCGGCTTAGCTGGGGCTTTTCTTGAACCTTTTCCTCAGCCCGCACTATTCTGATCATTGCTGTGCTGCTGCTGTTCTCTCTGCTGGCCCCACCTTCTTTATGTTTGTCCGTTTTTGATTTTGCCTTTTTTGACTGAGCTTCTTTCAGTTTGTTGCCAGATATCTTGCCAGATTCTGCAGCCTGGCTTGGCTGAGGGGGCATGATTGATGGCTGTGGCTGGATGGCAGGTGGGTTTATCTGGGTGGGGACGACAGCCAGGTTTGTCTGTACTGTCCCATTGCTGACGACTACATCTGTGAGGTAGTCGTCATCAGTCTGCTCCTTGGCAAAGTTGACAAACACCTGTAAAAAGAACTGGGTTTAGTGTGAATTTATTCTTTAACACTGCATTAATGTGCTAATCATTGTATCAAGTACAGTAGTTACCCTTGACAGCATTGCATATTTTCCATCTCTCCTGGCTTTCCCCACAGCTGATTAGCTAAATCAGCTAAATCCACCCACAGCTAATTTAGGGAGTCAGTTGTGGGGACAGCAGAGAGAGATGGAAAATGTGTAGGTTCTTGAGGACCAGAACTGAGATCCACTCCTCTATGAAATGTATGAAGGTAGCATTACTGATGGCTGTCACTAATAGTCATATGTTAACATTAATATCACAGTCTTTGCTTAAAAAAAAACAAAAAAACAGCAGGCTAATGTAAGTAGCTAGCTCATTCATCTGAAGGTACAACGCCAAGATTACTTTGAGAGACTAGAGGTAAACACAAAACTGTTTACTGGGTCACACGACCGTACAGCACATATGGACAAACATCTGTCTTGTGAGATTAATTAATCATTTTTACTGAATGGATGTTTGCACGGACCTGGTCCAGGGTGGTCTGCGAAACAGAGAAGTCAATGATGCCCAGCTCCTCGTAATTATTGGCCAGCACATCAAAGACACGAGCCAGGCAGCAGGCATGTGAGGGGAGCTGGTACTGCAGTACGTTGTGGTGGCGCTCCTTCAGCTCGATGCCGGGGAAGCAGCTCTTGATGTAGGTGTTGACAGGACACGAATCCTGGTGGGATTTAGTGTCTGCAAGTCGAAGGACGATGGTGTAGCCGTCACCAAATCTGAAAGATGATGGAGAAGCAGAGCTTTTCTAACCATGACAAACTGCAGTGACTTATTCTTCTGATTATTGATGATTTTAATTAAACAACTATAAATTGCTTTCAGAGCATGATGTTTTAGTTTTTATTGCTGAGGTCAGACATTGTATGGCACAAGGCTTTTAATTGCTCTTTGCTGATATAAACCAGTGATGAGTGTAGTGTGTGGTTACCTGTTCTTCAGGTGCTGCACAGACCCCAGACACTGGAACCTGCCATTGACCATAATGGCCATTCTGGTGCAGAGGGCCTCACACTCCTCCATACTGACATACACACATATGATAAAAGCCATTAACATAACACCCAGAGGGAAGTATTAGCTTGAAAGGTAGAGCAGATGCTGCAAGAGAGGAATTTCTGGTGCGTGTTTTCACAGTGTTTTTGGAGTATCAGCTGTCTCTCGTTCACAATAACCTCACTTTAAAGCACATATGGACAAACATCTATCTTGTGAGATTAATCATGTTTACTGAGTGGATGTTTGCACGGACCTGGTCCTGCAGCTCATCAAAGGAACTAACACACTTTTCCTTAAAACATCACTGAAAATGATCCAGAATGACATCCACCTTCCTACCTGTGGGAGGTGAGAACTACAGCCCTTCCCTCTTTGGTGACACTGATGATGCAGTTCCACAGAAACCTTTTGGCCTTTGGGTCCATGCCAGTGGTGGGCTCATCCTAACCGGAATTGAAGGAAAAAGGATAAAGGAAATGGAAATAAAGACACTCATATAAGACACTCACTTGCATCTTAGTCCTGGCCACTTAACACACAAGAAAAAGATGCAAGGAAAAGAAGAGAGGACAGAGAAGCTGAGGAACAGTGATTTAAGAGAAATGAAACATCGTCACTCCTCAACTGTCACCTGAAGCGAACATCAGTTACTGATGATGTCACACAACTCATCACCGTCACTTGGAGCTGCTGTTTTATTTCTTACATGATAATAAAATAGTGAAATATTCTCCTGTGATTACTACTGTAACCCTTAACATGAACAGTTTGACAAGCGTCAAACAGTGTCAGTGTATTGGACCAAATGTAGTAGATTTGTCCAATCAGAAACAGATTTTCAGTGAAGGGACATGAATTGTCTCATGTTTCCTCAGTCACGTCTCCCCGATGAAGCCTCCTCGATCCTCGTCCCTCAAAGCAGAAGTAAGAACTTTGGCACATCCTTAAAAATGGTGGACCAGATTGTTTCCCAGTCACACAAGGATCAAAGAATGATCAAATAAGAGCTTTGAAACCCACCTTTAGTCTTGTTCCCATGTTATGCAACTGCCATAAATTTACCATTATTTTTCTACTCCAGCGTAAAATACTTTATTGGGTGACTAAGTGTAACAGAATTCCACAAGGTTCAACCTTGCTATTAGTTTGATTCTCACCAAGAATATAACAGGTGGAGCCCCAATCAGGGAGATGGCAGTGGAGAGTTTCCTCTTGTTGCCTCCACTGTAGTCTCCAGCCTGGCGCTCTGCGTACTGAGTCAGCCCCAGCTTCTTCACCCCCCACTGAGCCACCTACAGGACAAAAAAGAAACTACATCACTATGGGTGCATTCACACTGCAGCTGAATACAGTTGTCACTCCACATTGGTGTGCAAAACATTGTTAGGATTGCACAGTTTGCTTCCTGTGATGATTATGTTGAATTCTGAAGGTGAACCAGGACTTTGATCTCCTATCACTTGAAATTTCTGTGAAAACCAGAGAAGTGTCTCATTACAACTGGGTTCTTAAAATTTATGTACCACATGTCTCAATGCCATTTACTTTGAGGACAGTCAGAGCTGAATGTACAAAAACCAGAAAGGAGGACATGCATTCACATTTATTCACCAAATCTTGCTGTATTATTGTCACTTTTGGAGTAAAGTCTTCCTTTTAGGGTACCTTGGTGACAGACTCCTCTGGCACTCCCCTCAGACGGGCGTACAGCTCCAGGTGTTCCTGACCTGTCAGCAGGTCGCTAATGGCGTCAAATTGGGGACAGTAACCCATCAGCTGGTGGACCCGCTCCATCTCTGTCAGCACACTATAAATACAGTGAGAGGGCTGAACAAGGTCTTTAAAGTGCTCACAAAGGAAAAATGCACAAACACAACTACATCATCAAGTGACTGTGGCAGTGGGCAGAGGAGGAACTTTGTACCTGTGGTGTTGGAGGAAAGCCTCCCCGTATGTGATGGGTGTGTCTCCAGTCAACGTGCGAAATGTGGAGGTCTTTCCTGCTCCGTTCACCCCCAGCAGGCCAAAACACTGCAGGACAGACACAACACCAAGTTACAAACAGTTCTACATATACAATGACAACCTCCCTTTTAATGATGTTGCTGTTTAATAAAAATATCAAGATCATTCTTTTCATTCTCCAGAGTAAAAGTAGTACTGTAACTGTCATAGTATAGTGGTAATAATATTAACTGCAGTTACAGCAGCAGCAGAATTATTGGTAGTCATAATAGCAAAAGTAGGTCTAGCATTCCCTCTATTCATTTCCAATGAGGAAATGAAACATGATAAGACTGTAATTCTATGAAGAACACACAAACCTTGCTGTTACTACTTACAGCAGCAGTATTTTTAGAAACAGAAGTAGCAGCAGCATGAATGCTAACAGTAGTTGTAGTACTAGTAGTTACAGTACTAGTAGTAGCAGTAGGAGTATGAGTAGCAGTAGTAGCAATAATATTATAAGTAGTAATCATAAAAGTGGCAACATAGAAAATCAGGAGCACTGTGAGTAGTGGTACGAGTACAAAGGTACTACCACTGCTAGTAGTAGTAATTGCACACTATAACTAGTCGATTAAAATGTAACTGACAATGTAAATCAAAGGTCACAGGTGCTGGTCTTTACTGTATTGCAAAATAGTGAAGTGTATTTGGTGTGTAACTCTCCAACCTCGCCGCGGGGAATGCCAAGGCAGAGACGATCGACTGCTGGCTTCCTGCCAACTTTATACACCTGCAAAACACAACATATGTTACTATGACAACCAGGAAATCACAATACTAAAAGTTTAAAGAGAAACGACACGTGACATGTTAAGACATCTTATTTTTATTTTTTTCTCATTTCTGGCTGTTAAGTTCACAGTCTTATCCGGTGTCATGCATATTCTGTGTGTGATTACTTAGGTCCATATCTTGCTGAAAACACACAGATATTGCTGGATATTGTTACTAGAGTTGCAGGGATCCAACCTGTGATCTCCGAGTTTCAGGATGGTTCCTCTTATCCTGAGACCTGCAGGCTTATTGATCAGTGAATGATATATGCCAACAGTTGCTGCATATAATCAGAATATGTAAAATGAAACAGATTAACTTGATGCTAACTTGATACTCCTTGTAGCACCTGTAATACTGTATTTACACCGTTAAAAAAAAAAAAAGTATTACTTTCTTGTGTACCTTGCTCAGATCTATCATGGTGAGGATATCACCTTGGGCTTTGCCACCTTTTACCCTCTCTCTCTCCCTGGCAACATCCTCATCCTCTGGACCAAGAGGAAGCATCTCAGGCTCAGCCCACCAAGGCCTGGAGAGATATAACACCAGAGAATGACCATCCTGTATCACTTACAGTAGTTTTACTACTTTGTGTCTTTATCTGACAATATTCATGTTCCAAAATATCAAACACGACAGGAGTGAGAAAGAAAAAAATGTCATGGAGAGTAGTTTTGAATGTACCTGCAGTGAACGAAGAACTTGTACTGCAGTAGGATTGTGAAGATGAAGAAGATAAACCCTTGGGCAGCCATCGCAAACAGGTTCTTCCCAACAAAGTCCCACTGAAGAGGATCCAGAGCCTGCTTGGTGCCTGGAGGAGGAAGAACCACAAAAGACATTGCTGGGACAATTTAAGAGATCTTTCTATTAGTGTGCTACACTGTGTGTTAATAAAACATGTAAGAGTACGTAATCCATTCAATCCATTTAATCCAAGGTAGGTGGTTGATAAAAACTTCCCTGGTACATATTGTACTTAGAAAAGCCTAAAAACAGAATAAGCAATATACTGTATATTAAGCATATAGCATATGTATTTGGAAGTTTTTATTACCTTCTTAAAAAGAATGGTTTTATATTGCTAATTCACTTCCACAGATTTGCAATACAATACATAAGGCTAATTACAGTGTAGTAAGGACCCTTATCATGTTTTTGGTGACTTGCATTTTTCCAAATCTATTTCTGATGGTTTAAATTTCTGGTGGTAGAATCCTCTTTGTTCTTTAATTACTTAAGAGTGAATTCAAGCTCACAACATTTTTTTTCAGAGAGAATGAAACCGCTGTCTCACTCCATACCCAGTCTCTGAAAGGCATCTGACATGGCTTGGTTCTTGGCCATGTCGATGAGACCTCGACCCAGGCAGAAATGAGGGAAGATGAGGAAAACCTTCTTTAGGATCCTGTTCACCTCATTCAGATACTGGAAAATAAGAAAGCACTCTGAAATGGTGCACTTAATAAAGGGGAAATACAGTAAGTGCATTTTTTTTTTTTTTTTCCCGACAGCCTGAAAATCACTCAGATTATTTCTTCCGTATCTTATAGTTTTCAAATCATACTTCTATTTTGTTTTTTAGTATTAAAATTCAGTTAATGAACAAGTACAAGTACTACATTTTTCAATTTCATATTTGAGATAAATTTTAGGTTAGCTCTGATGAAGGCAGTGTTACTTAAAAGTATAGATGTGCTTTAAAATTTCAGCATTTGTGGACCTCATATCTTTTTTTTTTTTTTTTAAACAAATAGCTTTCTACTACATAGCTTACATTAGTCATGTATTTAAATAATAAATAAACTTCTCTACTTCTTGTCTGTCCAGACTAATGACTTTGTACCTCATCTACAAACAGCTCCAGGACGAAGGTGGCAATGCTTCCGTTGATTCCTATGAAGAGGTTGATGGAGGTGAGAAATACGTAGGCCGTGCTGGGGACAGCGAACACAAAGGATGCTGGGTACATCAGAGGGGTGATGGACCACCTGAAATGGATGATGAGTTTATTCAATCAGCAAAGACAGATGCAGAATTTATGTTATAGACCACAACACATCTGGTGAAATGGGACACAAGCTCCAAAATTAACCACAGTCAAGTGAAGGTGATGGTGAAAATTCTCTTTGGTGAATAAATGGGGCAGTTAGATTAGAATGAAACATAACTCTGTATCAAGCATGACTTAATGGCAAGACACATTGATACAATAGCGCAGGAACAGACATGAACTATTTGGGCATTTAGTCTGGAAGAATGTGATGATGCATGTAGACAGATGTCAGTAAAGTCACTCTTGCTGATGGAGAATGTTGAGCTATATGGTGTCACATATATGACCACGAGGAGCATAATGGTTGTCTTTTTTATAGTTTATCTGTGTGTAGTTCAGAGACGTTTGGGTCAAGGATTACATCATTCACTGGAAATGCATACGCATGTTAGATTTGGTGAAATGGCTCTGCTCTTTGAGAGGAAATCTTTAAAAAAAATCCAAGCAACACTTAGGATCCAGTGACTAGAAATAATCCGCTAATTACACACGTGACAAAGTATACAGAATTCAGAGATTTACGAAAACACATGGCAGATTAATAGTGAAACACTGTCAGGTTGTAAAGACTCCTGTACAGTTGTTGCTTATCTGCTAATGAATCAATGAGCCGCTGAAAACTGAATGAAATGGCTGATAGACAATCAGCTGATGTGTCACTGAGCCATGAGAGAAACCACTGATGAATGCATCTTCAATGCTCTGCCTGAACTCTGCCTTTGTTTCCTTGCTGTAGCACTTTATGTCTTTACATCTGAATTATTATGCTGCTTCCCCTCTTGATGGTTGATAAAACATCAACTATTTTACTCCTGCATTTATTTATACATCTGCCACATGCCGAACTGTGAGTTACCCATAAAGCAGCAGGAGCAGAATGAGGGCCGGTAGGTTGTTCTTGGAGACATACGCCTGCTGCTGGAAACTGATGAAGATCAGCACCACCACGGTGGCCGGGACAGTGTAGTTCAACTGAGAAAACAACAAAGGACATCTCAGTGAAATTCTGAGCCTGACACATAAGGAAGGCAGGAAGGGCTGTAATGTTATTGTAAAGGTAATATAATTTAACTGCACACCTACTGGATTAATTTGAGTTCAGTGACTACAACTTAGGAATTCCAGAGGTACCCAACCCGTGAGTTGGATAAACTACAAATTAGGCAAATGTTCAGCTATTATGCCCATAACTGACATGATTATGGCTTTAAACCACTTCAACACCCACAAATCTTACCTGATTTGCCCTGCTCAGATTTTCCCCTCTACCCAAACATTATAAAGGCTTTCTCTGGAAGGTGTTTTGCTCAGATGATGACATAATAGCAGTTTTGGAGGATTTTCTGAACTTCTATGAAACATGGATAAAATTCCAGCATCCAGAAGTGTGTAGAGTTGGAAGGAGATTATGTTGGAAAATAAATAACTGTAGCTACAAAGTGAGTTTTATACAGTTAGACTCCAAACTTACCAATCAGTCATCATAACTAACTGTATTCATTTCTTAGCAAACTTATTTTGGAATATGTGGCCACAGGAGGAAAATACTTCTCCTTCCCTTTGAGTACTGACCATATCCCAGCTGAAGTTGGCCAGCCAGTAGAGGATTGGTTTGACTCCACTAACAAACTGCAGGTGTTTGGCTTTGCTGACTCGCTCCTCAATCAGAAAAAGGACAAAGCTTGCTGGCACAAAGGACATGGCAAAGATCACGCAGATAGAAACCAGAACATCCACTGACGTGGTCATCCTGACAGAGGAGTTTGGGAACAAATGCAGAGATAACTACAGGATATGCAAATAACACACAGTTCACACAGCTCAAACTTGGCCCTGTCTTTTTTCAGAGATAAAGTCTAATCAATGCACTGACATGGCCATTTCAGTGAGCTGTTCCATGGTGAGGTTGAGTGGGTGGTTGTAGGCAGTGATGCCATGTCGTCTCCTCTCCTCTGGTGGCAGACTTGCTCTCAGCAGGCCGTTGTTCATCACATTTACAAATGACACCATGGCATGCCAACCTTTATTATTGTACCACACCTGAACACAGAAAAGAGAAAACTGGCATTTAAAGTTAAAAAAAAAGACTGTGATGTCCAACACACCCTAGGTTGATTTGTGAGAAAAAGCTATTGACTCCTTTTTTGAGATTTTTTTTTAACAAAGTGCTTTCCACAGACAAAGTGAATTTGCTGCTTTTAAATATTATTTCTATGATGGTGGCTGCTTCTTTTACTTAAAACTCAACATTTCTTGCTGTTGCATTGCATTCTTATTTTCCATTATGGTAGGTGTAGATATTAAAAACAAATTTCATTCTGTATTACTGTAATATGCTATAAAAAATGACAACTCTTGAAAGAGACTGACAGACAATAAAACAGTTGCCGGCAACATCTCTACAGTCCTGATGCCTATAGATGATTATTTCGTAAAAATATATCAAATAACTACATGGAGCTAGAAATACAAAATATATCACCTGCAGTGCTTTATTAACTATATTGAAGTGTTTAAGGTGGCTTTCCATTTAATGACAGGCTGTAGAAAATAAGACAAGATTGAAACAACATTTTTTTTTTTTTTACCTTGACATTGTTTTGACTGTTTAGTCCTCCTAGGAAATCTGGCAGTCGGTTTAGAAGATGATCCACTGAGCTGTTCTGTGATGATGCATTCACACGAGTCAGATCAGTATGGAATAATGCAGTATTCTCAACAAACCAAAAAAACTTCCACCTTACCTGTGGGACTCTGTAATGAGCCCTGATTGACATGATAGAGTCTTGGACTTGGTGGACCTGGGATAAAGTCTGGGTGGAACTGCCCCCTAGTGAAAAGCCTCCGTATCTACAACACAACAAAATTTCTCTATATTTTACCTGTCTGGATTTAACATTCCAGGATATTCCAAAAATTTCATGAAGCTGGGAAAGTAACTTTTGGAAATATCCACAGTATAGAAAAAACCTTAGCATTTTGGAAGAATAAACCACACACACACACACACACACACGCCTTACCTGAATTCATTCACCCATTTTTTGGTCTTCAGACTGTTAGTGACACAGAGGGAAAGAAGTCAATCTATGAGAAAAATTTCTACAGAAAACACAAACAGGCTAAAGTTCTGAGAAAAAGTCCTTATATATCAATACAATAAATCAGAAGCTTTTCCATCCTGACAAGAGGAAATTTCGGTAAAAAAAAAAAAAAAAAAAANAAAAAAAAAAAAAAAAAAAGATATTACAAAATTTATTTGATATTTTTGTATAACAGTGTAAATACTGTATATTCCTGGTCAGAAGAAATATGTCTTTGATCATTGCTTTTATCTTCAATTAGTTTGAGATACATGTAATCTTATAACACGCTTTAATAAATCACACTCTCTAAACTAGTGAATAAACAACAAATGTAAACTGAAACGTATACAGAATAATGATGAATTGTGTTGTGTTCATGAAGCACCTTTTTTTGAGGATCTGAGAGTAGGTCTTTACCAGGTAATCAGAAAGGTTATAACTTGTCAGATTTTGGAGGATGTCTCCCGTCAGCCTTTTAATCTGAAAAATACCAAATAAAAAGATCTAAAACTGAAAGCAGCCAGACCAGACACACACACGGGAATACACAAATGTAATATTAATATTACAAAGATCAAGGTAATTACCTGGCCCCTGATGCAAAAATAAGATCATCCAGCATGTGCCTCAAATAAATCTGTCCTGACACACACTGACCTGTGGCGGTGGCAGTCCACCTGCACCCTCTGGGCAGTCAGGGAGCATCCGGCGGATTTCCTCAGCGCTACATTGACAGTCAGGTGAGGGTCTTTCTCTACTCCAGTTTCCGTGGATGAGCATCAGCCAGGTAGAGTAAGAGACTTGAGGCCGCAGGTACAGGCTGCCATGCTCACCTTCACACTCAGGGTTCCTGCAGGGAAACCATGGGATGAAAATGTTTGGTATAAAAAATGCAAAGGTTCTGAGCTCAAAAATGCAAAATTACTGGTTAGTCCTTTAATATATGACCTCTGCTGGAAATAACCAGAAATTGCAATCATGTGAGCTGAATGCAATATCTTTGATTTCAGAAATTCTGGTTTATGCCTTATGGTCCTTTAATTAATACCCCAAATCCTATATTTTACATAGCCCATAAACTTTAGTTCCATGACAGTAGGAATTTCATAAAGTATAACGAAGATTTCTGTGGCTCAGAATACATGCTTTTAATCATTTCATTTCACATATCTTACGTGCTGTTGTCTTCCTTCTGCATGCACTTGGTACCAAAGCCGGGATTGTCCAGAAGAGCTTCTAGAAGGTTTTCCATGGTCGGGTTTCCAGGTGCATCATTACTGTAAACATGAAACCACAAATGAGGGAGTAAAGAGTAAGTTAAGTAAAGAGAATGACAATTTTACCCCTCACAAAACTAGAGTAGAACAAACTTAAACCTGCACATGCGGTCAGTAATTGCATTGAGGCACTGAGTCTCAAAACAGGATTTAGTAATGCTTACCTGCAGAAAGGTGGCCTACCTGAAGAAGGTGTACTGGTCTCCGTACATCCATGGGTGGAGCTCCAGGGCAGGGTATTTCCCAAATGGAGGTACAATGAGGCTGAAGAGGAGAGCGACCAGCACGAACACAGCAGGCAGGACAATCTGAAACAAAGCCAACCTTCAAAAGAACGTCTCCTTCAGATCATTTTCAGCGAGCAGGCAGAGACTCAGAGGCTGCTGGTGAAGATGTCCTGACTTATAATGAAGCCTAAAGCGAAGCAAAACTGTTCACTTGCATCTTGTCCTCACCTGAGCTAAGAATCCCCTGCGGCTCCTGTGAGCATAAAGCCAGCGTTTAATGAAGAGAGCTCTCAGCTGCTGCCAGGTCAGCCACCAGCCAGTCAGGGGGATCCCACCTCGCCCATCCCCGCTCAGCAGGTCTGTTTCCTGGGGATCTGCAAACAGTAAAGGCCCAGACCATGAAAAGCCAAGGTAAGAAATACTTCCTGGTGGCTATACTGATATATTGAGCAGATATTGGCCTTGGATGAAATATCAAATGTCCACCATCCAGTGCTGCCAACCTCTGATGGAGGATTTTTATCGGACCAGAAATCAGAAAAACAGACCAAAAACAATTGACAGGCATTTTGACTTTTTTCACATTTAAATGTTCAGTAAATTATTGTATTCAGGAGTTTCTACAAGACTGAATATTTGTAGGGATTCCTCTGCTTTGAAGACCTGCTAAATCTAGAAGAACCTCAAATAATATAAGTTATAATTAACTTATTTGAATTTCAATTTTTGGAGCTGTAAAAGTGAGAAATTTGCTAATCGCATGTCTGCTAAGGGACTTTGGAAATTAATTGCTCCAAAATGTTACAGTACAAATTGTTCGTAATGTGTGTGTTTAGACTCCTGGAAGTGCTGAATCCAATCATGAAACATGTATTAACTATTTATGTCAATTTCAGTTCTTAGGCTGATCAAAAATGAGAAATTTGCCAATTGCATGTCTGCACTAAGGCAATTTTTATGTCAAATTATGATTTTCAGAGGGTGGTGAGCTTGAGGTACCTTGCTTATGATGCCTTTTCCTTCCTGGCAGCAGTATGGAAAGAAACAGAATCAGCACTGCATAGGGAACAGCACACTGAACGTACAAGAAAACACACTGGGGCACACGTGAATCTGTATGTGTGTGTGTGTGTGTGTGTGTACCAGTCTCAGGTTCCTCAGCAGCTTGTCTCTGAGCTCTCTGCCCTGCTGAGGGCTGCTGGCTGTGTGAAGGTTCAGTCTGCAGCTCTGATTCAGCGTCCACACCTGTTTCCTCTGCTACACGCAGAAAGATCTGGAAACAAGAAACAAGAATGTCATGAGAAAACTCTGCTGTCCAAACACACCGAATTTTTTTCTAAACTAAATAAAGGAAGGGAAGAACTGATGATACCCTCAGTGTCCAAGACTGATTTGTGAATGCGTGAAGCTAATCTCAAACACAACTTAACTTTTCACATTGCTATAAAACATGCACAAATATTCCTACTTTAATTTTACATCTGGGAGAGTTTGGAGAATTATCTTTTAAAGTTCTATCTTGCTCTTCTCAGTGCTAATTATCTGCTCCGCAAATATCCAGCAGTCATGATCAGACTGGCTGAGCTGGATAAGACCGGTGGACTGCAAGACAGATGGTGGGAGTGCACACCTGTGTACACACAAGTAGGTGAATTACTTATTATCCAAAGAAGACTATTTTTATAGACACACAACAAGGCGAATCCTAATCTTAAAATGTAAAAGTAAATGACTACCTTACCTCCTCCAGCGTGCTGTCTGAGATGCCGTAGCTGCTGATGCCCAGCTCGTTCATTCTGTGATCCAGTTCACCGAGGAACACGGCCAGGCTGCTATCCTTGGTGGCCATCTGTGGCAGGTTGACCACTGCCTCACATCCTGACTCCTCCACCAGCTTTGCTCCTGGGATGTGGCGCTGCGCCAGGAGGAGCAACGCCGCCAGGTCTACAGTGTGGACGACAATAAGGACAGTGAATTTATGTGGAGAACTGACCCTAGCGAGTGTCCTGCAGTGACTGTTTTTTTTTTTTTTTTTTTNTTTTTTTTTTTTTTTTTTAATTTAATCAGCCTGGACTGAAGCTGGTGGAAAGTTTTAGCTGCTGTTACTGAAGGTTGAAGTGTTTTTTCTGCATGTCTCTGTCTGTGTGTTAGCGCTGTGATGGATTGGCAGCCTGTCCAAGATATTTCCTGCCTCACACCTAATGAATGCTGGGATAGGCTCCAGCCCCCTATGACCCTGCACAGGATAAGCATATATTAAAAATAGATGAATGATGGATAGATGGATGATTATTCATTCACAATCCATTCACATTCATATTAAGTTAATGATCAAACAATCAACTTTATTTTGGGTCATTTTTACAGAAAAATGCAAGTGGTAATGAATGAATGGGACAATGATTGAGTGACGTTAAGTTGATTGTACCTTCACGGCTGCATTGCACTGACTGAACTTTCTCACCTGAGTTGCTCTGCTCACTTCCCAGCCCGGTGTCATCACTCATGGATGATTCGCTGTCCTGAAACACACCAGATCAGAGTTTACATTAATGGAGGAGATTGTTGGGACACATATGAAAGGCTGACAGAACCTATGAAAGTATCCAAAATGTCAGTAGGATCTAGACTGCAGAGGCATCAGTAGTGTGTCTGCATGTGTGTGTTGTTTCACACTCCTTGTTAAATAGGATAGTACGCACTGCTACGTGCACGGTAGTACTTGAAGCATCTCATTTAGTGCCAAACCTAAAATGTGACGTTTCAACCGTATGGAATTTGATCTACATTCCAGTAAAATACAGACTTTGAGGTTATACTAAGCCAGTGTGAATAGCAAAACAAATCAAACCTTGGGCAGAGGAGGCAGCTTGTTGGTGCTTGCACCGGTGCAGCTGGGTGTGCTGGTGTCCAGGCCTTCCTTCTTGACCACAGTCAGGTAGTAGCCAGATCCCAGCTGGGATTTGAGGAAGAGTGGTGAGCCGCAGCAGCAAAGCTTCCCCTGGGAGATGATGGCAATCCGGTCACCCAGCAGCTCCGCTTCATCCATGTAGTGGGTGGACAGTATGATTGTCCGGTCTGATAGAGGAAGAAGACAGCAGAGAAACATATCCACTTTGGTTAAACTGTTTCCCACTGGTGTATTTACCATTCTCATGTTTTGCTTCTCATCTTGAGTCTTCACATTCCATTTCAAACTAAGCAGCCTGGGTTACATTTGGATTATCAAAGATGACCAGTTTTCTCTGCTTTTTGGTATTATTATGTAATCCTCTATGTGCAAAATAGCTGTTCAGGCTGGCAGGCCATTCAGTATACAAGAAGCTCTTTTAGGGACATTTATCTTTTTGGCTTGTGGGCCCTTAAAATGTGGACACTTTTCAATCCTCTCACTCAGAAAATCACAAGCATAATTTATGACAAAATATCTTATTTCCTCTCTCATAAATCGTCACTCTTGACTGTGCAGGTTTGTATTCACTGCTCTAAATCTGCCTTCCCAGACCTTTGCGGTATTTGAGCAGCAGGTCCCAAATGCCTCTGCGGGAGTAAGGGTCGACGCCGGCCGTTGGCTCGTCCAGAACAACGACCTTAGAGCCTCCAACAAACGCTATTGCCACGGACAGCTTCCTCTGCATGCCACCTGGCAGAATCACACACTGATAGTTTCAGTTTTAGAAGAGGTGCATGTTTAAGATTTGTTTTTAAGTCTTCATGTATTAAGGAAAAATGATCGTATCATTCATGTTCACAGAGCTCCACAAGCTCCATACATACACAACATACAGACTGGTGAGTTTACCAGAGAGATTCTTGGTCAGTTCATGGCGTTTATGCAGCAGGCCGACATCATTCAGCAGAGTATCGAGTTCAGCCTTCACCTCTGCTTCAGACAAACCCTTCATCCGACCGTAAAACCACACATGCTCCTCTACTGTTAAACTGAGAGAGAGAGAGAGAGAGAGAGAGAGAATCACACTGACTTGTGCTTGTTTATGTATAAAAAGGAAATAAAGGAAAAGCAGAAATCTTTTCATAATTTCATGAAAAAAAGTGCAAACATAATAATCATCATGCCAGAGAGACAAATATTACATGTCAAAGAGGATACTGTGCTGTGGACAAACTCCCAACGTCCTCCGGATGATGTCCATGTCAAAGCGGATGTCCATCCCTTTGATGAACACTGTCCCCGAAGTGGGAGGAAACAAACCAGTCAGGACAGATCTGATAATTGGGAAATACACAAGATAAAACCATTTATTTATGAATTATGACAGATCACACAAATGTTGGCCATACAAAAACACCCTTAATACATTATTTTTTAGCAACATGGTAGCTCCAGATTTTACAGTCAGCTCCCAGATGTGGGCTGCACACATGACCTTACTCTGTACAGTTAACATTATGGCAATAACAAAATTGAAACTTTGAAAAATTGAAAATTCTCTTAATTTTCCAGTTGAAAACTTGGTGGTGTTAGAATATTTTAGCTGGGGCTGCATTTGTACAGTGAGGCATCAAAGTCTTGCGTTCGTCCTCTTTTACCTTTTTCCATTGAGCTTCTGTCTAACATCACTCAAACACTAAACACCCAATGCAGATTAATTTTACCATTAAGATTATTTCTACATATGAGTAATATTTGTGGAAAAAACTGACCTATCGGCTTTGATATCAGCAAAGATAAAATACATCACTACAGTGCTGACAGGGATCATCATTAAGGCCTCTGCTCCTTACATGGTGGTGGTCTTTCCAGCTCCGTTGTGACCGAGGAACGAGGTGATCTGCCCCTCGTAGAACTTTAGGTTGAGGTGGTTGACGGCCAGTTTGGCTCCCTGCTTGTAGATTTTCACCAAATTCCTTATGCTCACACCCAGATCCAGGTGGCTGGGCTCTGTCTCGATGCAATCTGATTACAGTGAAAAGTTGAATAAATGCAGAAGAGTCAAGTGAAAGTCAAAAAATGTATATTATGCTTTGGAAAATGGTCGGCAGTAAAGCATATACAATTTGTAGGAAAAATATAACTCAATAGAGAGAAACAGATGCTGATGTGCAGAAGCCAAGCAACTTTTTGTGATTCTTACCTTCATCCTGCTCTGTGGGTGCAGAAGCGATCGGCATGCCTGCCTCCAGAGGAATCCTACTCCAACAGTTTAACTGGAAGATAAAGTACCAGGGCTTGGGGATCCCATATTCACCTGAAGTAAACACACACAGTTAAAGGAAAAATTCCATTCTTTTCACAAAAGAATCAAACAGAACCATGAAAATACAAGTCTTAAAACAAAACAAAACAAGCTGAGTCGCTTTGAATGTTTTTCCATACGACAGGAGTGTCACAGTAAAAGATGTCACTTACCTTTTTGATATTTTGGAGGTTTGAGATTCAGCCAAACTGTAATAAACTCCTATCATTTGCATTTGTCTAAACAGCTCACTATGCACCATCTTATACTATCCCTTCATTGAAAGAACTACAACAAAATACTCTAAAATGCCTATATCTTTTTGGGCATTTTTTGTTTTTTGGCGTTTGCTAACCTATAAATGTGTCACCTTAGCATTTCAAAGCAACTGAGCTCAGTAGGAAATAAATGACAGGCTAGTATATTTTTAATGTTGCCAGGAAGATAAATTTTCCATCACAGCATGTGCAGTCGTACCAGGGAACACAGCTTCGATGTACCAGGTTGCGATGGCGTAGATGACGGCATCCACATACAGCATGACTATAGAGGTAGTGAAGCTGTATGAGTCTCCTTCCACAGGGCTGGAATGGAGGTTGTACCACTGGATGCCCACGCCTTGTTCCTCATACTGAGAGAAATACTCACAGCCAAACCCAAAGGCCACAGGAGAAAGAAAACTCTGAGGAAAGAGAACAGTTTTTATAGCACCCTTTGAAATAGGACTCTTGCATGTAGGCTACCGTGATAGCTAGCAGTTTTACTCACAGCAAGGACTCTGTGTGTGGAGTTAAGGTGGTCTCTCCAGGCAACACACAGAACGTAGGGCAGGTAGAGGCTGAAATAGATGAGTCCTCCACAGGCAGCAGCTAGGTTGGCTTTGGAGAAGAAGGTACTGATGAGGAAACACTGCATGATAGTGGCAGTGGCAAATGCCATTAGGAAGAAAAACACAACAGCTGGGTTGCTGTATGGCAGGATGTCCCCCCACTGGAAAGGAGGAGAAGGATGAAACAGAAACTTTGAACTGTCCACTCAATAGTTTGACTACAGGATAATAATACTGCAATACTGGTAATTTTCAGAGATATATATTTTTTTCTTTCAAGGTTGAGCAGCACCATTTACAAAAAAAAAAAAATGATGATGTCATTATGTATTTTGTACGTATTTTTCCTTTCATATATTTTGTGGAGTGAGTGGTCCTCTTGCCTTGAGCAGAGCGATGAGCAGAGCTGCAGAGAACAGGAAGGGAACCACACTGCTGATGAACCAGCTAAGCCACAGCGTCCCTGTTCCCAAACCCATAATCCTCATGGTTTCCTTTAGCCTCGCCTCCTTCTCGTACACAATGCCCTTGATGATCATGGCCACTGAGTAGATCCATGCCAGTGTCATGAAGAGTGGCAGGGAGCGGTTCAGCACTCGCAGGAAACTGCAGGAAAGCAGGAAGTATTTGCAGTGACTGATGCGTCAGAACCCGAGAACAACATTAAAACACTGGTACACATGGGGAAGATAATGGCAAAATCATTACTGAGTGTGAAGAAATAAATTTTATTGAACAACTGAAATTGTAGCAGGTTAACTTGGGTTAGCAATTTTAGCTCTTAAACATTAGTAAAGTATGTATGTAAAATGCTAACATTTATACAATTGTGTAACGTAATATTAGAGTGGTTCTTATTTGATGTGCTAATGGCAGCATATCAGCATGTTATGTTAGCATTAAGCTCAAAGTAGTGTTACGACCCTTAAGTCTTAATTTTGACCTGCTGGTGACACTAGATGAAAAATTAATGTATTAACAAATCCATTAGGAATCATCCAATAGTTGTTGAGACATTTACATCTCGCCCTGACCCACTGATACTGTCACGTTGTTATCCACACCACCAGTGGGGCTAAAATACTTCAGTGTGGTAGTAGGATTCAATTGGGGTTGAGTAAAATACGGTGAGTGGCCACATCCTTTAATAACATACAGTACGACCTACACATCATCCACGTAGCAGGGGTAGGGCATCTGCTGGATGTAGATGCCGGTGGTTTGTTTTACACCGGTCTGGACACGGGTTACAGCTCTCTCCACCAGGTCCTGGACATACACAAAACCACCCCAAATATAATGCATGTCACTGAATGGGTCAGCTGCTGGACCAGGATCCCAGAACCTGAAAGAGAAGGAAAAAAATAATACACAAAATTAATCAATGTAAATATGTTTTGATTCTTCCAAACCCAAGAGCTGATGAAATCTGAAAACATTTACAAACAACTAATATATAAGTCCATTTCCTATACTGTTTATTAAATACTTGCTAACTGTATAATGTGCACAAAAATTATTTTAAAAAAGACATTTCACAGTTCCAACCATTATAATAGGTCAAAGTTAATTTCTTATTTGTGTTTGTTAGCATCAATAAGGTAATAAACTAAGCCATCCTAGTGAAGCAGATCCAATAAGGTAAAATAAAAAAAGGGATAAAACTACAGTATGATGCTTTGAGATGTCCTCACTACCTGTCCTTGATTTTATTGGTCCGAGTCACATCATCAATATCCATTCGGATCTTGTAGGTGACATGTGGAGGCAGGTTGGGGGAGGAGGACTTGGGCAGAAGGAAAACCACGCCCACCCAAAACTGCCTATCTTCCAGCAGCTCCAGGGCCCTGTCAATCATCTGACCCTCAGTCTCCACCCCTTCCAGCTTATTCAGGGAGAAACACTGCAGGAATGGCAGGAAAATATAAAAGCTGTAACACAATGAAGAGCAGCTGGAATTTAGAATTGTAGAATGATTCATAAAATTCACAGCACTAGAAGCAGCTCAAGTGGCAAGAAGGAGAACCTGAGTGACTTGTGCAAGAGTGGTGATGGTGTGGTTGAAGTCGTTGTAGATGTCCAGCCAGGTAGGGGGCGCTCCAGGCTTCCTTGGGGTGTCAGGTGAAGGTGTAGACAGGAAGCGTGCGATCCGAGAGGCCGTCCAGTTTGTATTCTCCAGACGCAAGTTGACCAGGACCGCCACCTCTGGTCGCTTCAACAGATTCTGTCACAAAAAATAAGTGCACATACACACAATACACACACAGACACAGGAAGGACTTTTAGCACCAAAATGACTTGCAGTGGATCATATAAAAAGCCAGCGTGTCAGACCTGCAGCATCTGAAGCCCCACACTGCTCTCCATGTAGTTCTTGATTCGTGGTCCCACCTCCATCCAGGCTTCATTAAGCTCCTGGAGGATCTGCAGGTCCTGAAAAGTCTTGTTCACCTGCAGAAGACAGACAGCACTTAACTCTTCATTTCAACAGCAAATATGAGCCTCATACATCAAGAATATCAGCTTTTTTCTTACAAAATGAGCAGTTACTGTCACTATGCACAGAAAATGTCCATCTGATTACTTTTTTCTTTAAACAACAGGACTAGTGGCAATCCTTGGATTTATGCTGAAAACATATTTATGTACCCAATCAATATAAATAGATATATAACTTTAACTTGCAGCTTATTACTAATTACCTCTTTCATGACTTGCTGTATTGCAGGAGCGTTTGGAGTGTACAGCAGTTTTCCGATGAACAGGGGTTTGATTCCTCGCCACACAATGCGCGACAGTGGGTTGGATTCCAGCCCCTGAATCAAACTTTTACAGAAAGGAGCTGCAGGGACGAAAGAGGGGAACTAAATTCATATATACTGATATCTGGTTTATGATGATGCAAATCAAAGAACATGGCAGGTCTTGCTGTTTTACTGATTGCTGATGTTGATTCAAATAATAAAGGGATTTGAAATGACAAAATTAATTAGAAACTGTGAGAATCGGCATTTACACAGTTATGGAATACTAAAATTGTCATATCCAACCAGGCTAATGAGGCTAATGATAACACCATACTTAGTTTTGCACCTTTCAAAGAGCAAAATAACTACACAAATGTCCAAACTGGGATCTGTAAGTCCTCTTACTTGTTGTGTTGTCATGGTCCAGGTCAGTGTCCTCTGTGCCGTTCTTGCCCAGGAAGGACTTGATGTCATTATCTTCGTACCAGTTGAGTGACGGGATACGCTCGCCACCCATTTCAGGGTGCCCACACATGATCCTTGAAAATGCCCGGAAGCTCTCTCGAGGCATAGCTGAGTGATTCTCTGAAGACAGAAGACGGAGAGCCTTGCTCATCTCTGCAAAGCTGGAGAGGGAGGAAAACTGGAAGGATGATCAAGGGGAAACAAGGCAGTGAAAAAGAGAAATGATCAGAGCAATGAATACAGAGAGAAGAAAGCAAAAACATCAGGAGTGATGCAGGGAAGAAATTTTGCCATGGTAACCGTAATCAGATGCTGCCGGAAAACAAGAAAAATATTAGGCTATATGAGCCAGACATAGAATGTTAAGTAATGAAAAGCAAAACTAGATTAGCATTTCCTGAAGAAAGTGTGTGTGATTGATTTAGCCACTAGAGGCTGACAGTCTATTTGTTTCTTTTGTCTCATTTGTTTACATTAATTATACTAATGTCTCAAAATTATTATGTAATGACTTAATGATGATAAAATGACAAGTATGGTACCTTCAATTATTATCTTGAATCTACACCCTGTTATCCTAATACAAAAGAATCAGGCGTGCTCTTACAGTGTCCATGAGGGCTGCTAGCTGCTGGGACACAGAGGCGACAGCCTGACTGATGACCCTGAGGTTGCCCGCGTTGGCCATCAGACGGTCTCTCTGACAGGAAGGAGAGACAGACGGGTTTACTGCTGGAACTTTGCGTATCTCCTGAGATGCAGCGCAGTGATTCTTACCGTGAAGAACTTGGTGAAGTCGAGCTGAGAGAGGAAGAGTCGCTCTGCCTGCTGCAGGGTGTCGGCTGGTGTGTCACACAGCTCTGACTGCAGATCAGCCATGGCAGCTTCTCCTCCATCCACCATCAGGAACTGTTTCAGCACGCTGGCGTTACACACCAAGTCTTTCAATGGCATCCCAGCTCCAGCCACAGAAACCTGCAAAGGACAACATGAATTTTCATGTTTCATGTTAATCTTCTTTCATGTTTATATTAAATTGCAGAAAAAACATACGGCCATGAGTTAAATAATATAGAAACCTGATTATTAACCTGTTATCTAGGTTGATTTTCTAAGTAATTTAGTTGCATGATGGATGTTTAATAGGGTACAACAAATAGTAAAAGCCATTATTGGCTTTGCACCAATAAGTGACAGAAAAATATATAGGCTCCATCTTAATGTATATTTGGCCTTTGCTTTTCTTTGTTCAAGTTTCATGTTTAATGTACACTACTGCCCAAATGTTTAGAATCAGTTGTCATTTAAGTAGTTCTTGCTATTTTATTCAATAATAGTTTTGTTTTTTTTAATTATACGAAACACACAACACCACAATATATTTTAAGATGTTTTATTTAGTATTTCAAATATTTGGGAAAAAAAAATTTTAAATGATAAATAACGCTATTTTAGTGATTTCTCATCAAAGTATCCACCATGAGATTTAATTGCTGCTTTGCAAATATGAGGCATCAGTTTCTGGAGGATCAGGGAATAATCTAGAATTTCCTAATAATCTCTGAAACCATGTACAGCTTCTCTAAATGAATTTGGAATCATCTACAACTCGTGTAATGATTCTGGACAATTGTAAAATGTCTTAATTTTTTTTTTTTTTTTACAGCTTCTCACTTCTATATAGGTGCATAATACTAACATAAAATCATTTCACATACATATGAAACAAAACTAGTTTTACATTACTGGAAACAGTGATTCTATGTAAAAATCACTAGTGATTCCAAACTTTTCAGCAGTAGTGTATTTATTGTACTAGTACTTTTTTTATTTATAATTACTATTTTTAATAGCTTCAGTTTTAGTCAAATTTAAATATTCAAAATTAAATATCTGATTATCATTCCTGTCATATTTGATAGTTTGTTTATTCTTGATCTTTCTTGATTCTATATAAACCAAATTTAAGGAATCCTCAACAAAAAATTTTTATATTATTTTTAATGATTGTCTGATATATTATTGTCAGTTTTCTTTTACTCTCAAATTGTGTTATCAGAATTGGTCAGACATACGAGTGTGTGTGTTAAAGGCATCATTCATTGTTTCACATTATGGAGCAGATATTTGTCAGATTTGTTTATTAAGGGTTTAAAGCCAAAACCTCACCTGAAAATTGAGACGGGCTTTCATCAGCTGGTCCACAGTCACAGGTGACAGACTGCCATTAGTTAGGAGGAAAGCAGTGAATGTCTCATTGGCTCTCAGGTATTCTCTTACTGGGAGATCTGATGCGGAAACATAAAGTACTGTTAAGTACTACTTCTGTAGAGAAATATGTAATGTATTGCAATTACATTATAAAAAAATATATATATTCTTAATATTTGTGGGACAAAACAGTAGTTACATTTAGAATAAATACAGTTCATATGAAGTCATTCTGTACGTGAATTCTTCTTTTCATATTCCATGAATGGGGTATAGCTAAAGCTGCAGTTTGTCTCCACTGAGGAAAAGAATTGTTTAAAAGGTGCAACATGAAGAATCTTTTGTTTGATCTGAAACCACTGAAGACCTACATTCATTCATCCAGATGCCTTTCTGGGGCAGTCCTGTAACTCAATCTGCTCATAGGAACAACAGACAACAATCTCTCTGTGCTGCTTTCACAACAAACTCGGCCACAGTAAACAGCCACAATCATTCACAATACCACAATTACTTCAACTACATGGCACAGACCAATGCACCTTCATTAGTGCTGTTTTTGAAGTTTTGCAGATTTAATTTTTCATATTCTACTGATACAAACACCGTTGTCATCTTGCCTTTCTGTACTCCAGATGACTTTGTTCAAACAGTACTACAACCAAACCGAAGAAGCAAACACTCAGCTTCCCCCATATACATAATACATATTCTGATTCTAAACAAGCAAAGTTGAAGGAAAAGCTTTCCATTTTACATGCCAGTCTGTTTTTGTGTGCCACACCATAATTACCTGTGGATTCACTTCACTGACTCCAGTAAATACTGGTATGACAGTAAGCTACTTTCTAGCTAGCACTGTCCAACTAGTGCTGTTAATGAGACTTCAACAAGCTGTTCATCTGACATAGTAGAATGTTTGTATTGGTGTCACTGCATCAAAATGTTACTGTATCCCTTCACATAAATGCTATAGGACATCAAAACATGCAGTAGTACTTGGCCAGGCTCCAGGTCTCTCTCCCAGCCTTTGGATGCTCTCCAGCAGATCATTAAAGCCAAAGAAGTTCCGATTTCCACCATAGGACAGAACAGTCTGAGCGTCCATGAAGAGACGAGACAGTCTGGAGGAGAAGCAGAGGAAGAGGAGTCTCACTGGGACAGTTATGAATTTATTACTATCTACTATAACATTTATTATGCTGTTGGACATGTAGCATAAGTGTGCAGTATACAAAGCACAAAGAAATGTAGGTTAAAGCAAGAAGAAGAAGAAAAAAAAAAAATCACAAAATCTGGACAGTAGGCAAGATGTGGGGAAGTTGTCCACCCTGCTGAAGTGCCCTCGAGCAAACCACTATGACATCTCAGTGCTTCTGCTGTGCTACTGAGTCTGATTATGATGTTCAGTGTATTCAGGAAGAATCCACTTTCCCTCAAACTGCTTATACTTCTAGGACTATACTTTTTACAACAATACTTTTTCTTTCTACATTTTTTTTTTTTTTTTTTTTTTTACTGTAACCTGCGGTATGCCTCACAGGAAACTACCACAGCAGTTACCATGGCTCTTGTTCTAATTTTGGTCTATTTTTTTGTTACAGGCTTTCCTAATACAGCAATCTATATAAGGATCCAAACTTACTAATATTCTGGTCTAATTATGATCAAAAGACATTTACTTAAATATTTATCACAATATTTATCACAACCATAAACTTTTTTTTTTGTTTTTAGATTCTGGTCTTACTGTAGGCTTTCTTGTTAAAGGACCATATCGGTAATTTTGCATGTTTGAGCTCAAGAAATATTATTTGAATACATGCTACGTTACTGTCAACTATTTTCCAAAACATAAAGCTGTATTTTAGTTGTATTTCCCCTAATCTTTCAAAATCAAATGCTCACACGATACACCCACTTTAAAATGTAATGTTTTGCCTGCTAACATTTATGCACGATTGTAGAAAGCACAGCCGTTTTAATTTCTCTGTAAAAGCAGAGACTACATTCCCTGGCAGAGGCATACATTTTCTTCCACTTAGCTCTGTGTTGGAACAGTTAAATTAAGGAACTTTAACAAAAACATCCGTAGACATCACATTCACTTTGTTGGATTACATATCTCAAGCATATTCTCTCTAAAATCTCTACAAGTTGATTTTTTACAGTGTAATGTAATGAACTGAAACCATTTTTTTTTTTTTTTATTTACCACTCCAGTACCATGTTTTGGAATATGGTTGGAAATAATGTAATGTGTATGCAGGTTGTATTTACTGGGCTCAAATATGCAAAAACCCCAGTATGTTTCTTTATTGATGTGAGCAAACATCCTCCTGTAATCTCCACCACTCCAGCCTGTTGTACGTGTTTTTATCTCCATTCTACCTACATGGAGTTGTTAAAGTTGCCCACGTGGCCTGGTGTCTCCCCTGGTGTGGGGCTGTGAAAACAGGGGTTGTTGATGTTGCAGATGATGCCCTGAATCCAGGGTAAGGTGCCTGCTGATGGCAAGGCTTTGTTTGGAAAGTGACCTGAAGGAGAAAGAAAACACACACAGAAAACTTCTGACCAAAGAAAGATAGACTGAAGATTAGTCTGTGACAAAAATAAATAATGAGAATGCTGTGCGAGTGACCTGAAACACCATCTTCAAGGACATGAATTAACTATAATCTTAATATAACCTAGAATGCTGTTAGGACAAGAAAATGTGTTTTTTTGTATGACTGATCTAAAAATCATTTTACTGATATTTTTGGAAAATTTTTGTAATATCTGAGTTACCAAAATGCATAATTTACATAAAGAATGCCAAGTGACTGACTGAGCAACACCAATTCATTAAAAAATATATATATTTCACTGTTGGTCATTCTATGTAAATAACTACTGTTATGGGGTTTAGTCTGTTATATTTTCAAGTAGAAGAGCTCAAATGTGTTAGAACTTACAATCTCAAATCAGTCTTAGAAGTTAATCAGAAGTTAAAATGGTTATGAAAATAAATGATCTCCATCTGTCGAGCATGACAGTGATACTGCAGGACCATTGAAGTTGGACTGAAAAATGTACGATAAGATGGTTTAGATAACTGTTGATTACTGTGGCCTATTTTGGGCTGACTCATGTCATGTTGTGTTATGTTACTAAGTCATATTATGTCATATCAGGTCAATGTCACCTCCTGCTAATGCAGAGTTTCTCACAGTCAAGAAGGTCAAGAACTCAGCAGGCTGAAAATAACCGTGTGTGGGACAAGAATCACTCTCAACAAGCTAATCAGCTTTAGCTGGTTGGAATACAGCCATTTTTTTTCAACTCTGCATGTGAGAAAGACTATATGTAAGTGTGTGTGTGTGTGTGTGTGTGTGTGTGTATATAAGTGTGGTTGAAGTAAGTGTGTGTGTATATAGGTGTGGTTGAAGTAAGGTAGAAAAGTAGTGGAGTTTTTTTTTTTTTGTTAAATAATATCGCTCACATTGGCTCTGTTTGTAAGGAGGGTGCGAGTGACGGACAGAGATGAGGATGACGAAGAGGAAGAGTGGCCAGAGGAGCTCAATGACAAGCTGGATCTGCACAAGATAAGAACAAGGGAACTGTTAGCAAATAATCTTGGACCTTCATTGTCCCCCGGTAATGTCCCCCCCATACTGTCCCACGAAGGTACGGTGGCGTGTAACTGACACAACTAACATTTTATATGAATCTGCAGTAGGTGGGGCTGTTATGTTCATTATTATTATTATTATTATTATTATTATTATTATTATTATTATTATTAGCTCTATAATGCAGGTTAGAGCTGAGTGGTGACTTTATGGAATCATAAATTAATTATACATGTGCCACTGGTGATCTGTAGGCTGATATGAGGAAGCACTAAGCACAGGCTTGAGAGCTGTGACTGTCCTCTTTTGGACATTGTGTCAATGTCTGCCCCATCCAATGATCCGATACGAGAAAGTAAATCCCCAAACGTTAAAAACCTGTAACATTTAATTGAACATTGCATAAAAGACATCCAAAAAAAAAAAAAAAAANAAAAAAAAAAAAAAAACAATGCTTATGTTTCGTGTAATTGTAATATTAAATGTTAAATGTAATTTCAAAATTGTTAGCTCATTTACTCCAAAAATGCATTGCTCAGTCCTAATTAAAGCTCATTTTTTTCTTTTTTTTTTTTTTCTAGAGACAGAAGAGTCAATAAAATGTCCTGTTTCTGTCTGTGAAGTGGAAATATTGCCACCTTGTTTCTCCTGCGGTATGTGATGTTCTTCCAGATCAGGAGGATGAACTGTATGAAAATCATTATCACTCTTCAACAGCTACCTGGCCATGATGCAGCACTGGAAAACACAATACACATGATGAGAAAGAGAGTTAGCTTATTATTGGATTTGTTATGCCAAGGACACAAAAACATCCACCATCTAAATTAATTTTGGAATTTGTTCTAAAAAAAAAAAAAAAAAAAAAAAGTATTTCACTGCTTTCACTCCTGTTTAAATCTCATGCATTAGCTTTTTTTTCCTGTTGCACAAGTATTCTAAATATTTATAAGAAAAAAGTCTATCAGGGGCCGCTGCAGTTGCATGCCCCCTCATGTCAGCGTGGGTTTCTGGATGTTCAGGTTTCCTCCACGGTCCAAAACTGTGCAGGTTGGGTGAATTAGAAAATCTAAATAATCTGTATGCATAGATGCTTTTTTTTTGTGTACCCTTCCTCTGACCCCATGGATGCCACCTGCTAACCTGCACAAATTAAGCTGGTATAGGTTCTGGATAGGTGAATGGATGAAGAGTCTGTTCTCTGTTGTTACCATTTAGTTTGCTTAATTGTTTTAAAAATACTTGTGAGTTGAACTGGGCTACATTAAGAGGTGAAATGTGAAATTTGATTTTTGGTGTTGGCTACTAACTACCGATCAGTAGTGAGGATGAATTGCACCTGTTCTTTCCCTTGCTTAGACAAACTGTATGAGTACAGACTATCATATTTACATTTTATGCTTTCACCATGGAAAAATAAACACAGTGGATGAAGTTTAAAACCTATGTATGTATGGGACACATTCAACAGGGTGTAGTTATACTGTACGGGAGTAAAAGTGCAATAATGTGTGATCTGCTCAGGACTGACAATCCCCTGCCCTAGCCTGAAATCCTCCTAATCCTAACATCTTACCTCAGTCACTAAGAGACTTTAGCATTAACTCTTGCTCTCTGAGGCCTTCGGTATCTTCGGTGTCCCATACAGAATTGATGAGGAGACAGACTTTCTGTTTAAGTGTTTCAGAAACCCAACAACATACAACAACCAAACTTTGTAGCCATGTTCATCATCTCCTCCACTACTCAGGGAACAGAAATTACATTAGTCAGCCAGATGGTGGCGCTGTATAATAACCACATACATTTAGGCCTCTAACTTAGGAATTGTAAGTCATACATTCAAAATTCTTTTATTCCTGGATTCCTGTGATCTACACATCAGACTATTTAGGCCACACCATTTTCTGCCTCACTACATTTTCAACCATTTTGAATTTTTCCAAATATCTTTAACAGTTTTCACCCTTCATGAACAATTAATACATCATAACATGGATGGTAAATTTTGATAGATTTCAGCTTTTCAACTTGGTTGATTGGCTGTCTCATTGTTTATAAACACTGTGGAAAGATCAAAACTCTTTCAGTCCATGGCTGACACACATGTTCACACACATCATGCACTTTTTTCAACTCTTTCAGCTTTCAGTTTCCTTTTTTTTTTTTTTTTTTTTTTTTTTTAATATTTGGCATTTATTTCTGCATTTTTCAAGCAATTTTTCACATTCAAATATCCTCTTAGGATTCAAATGTCCTTAAGGTATTCCTGAATTCAAGCATTTAATATTTCTGCATACTTTCAATGAAAAATCAGGTCACAAGACCTTCAGCTTTTTCATACTCATTCAGCATTTTCATGCCTTTCATGGTTTTTCAGGAATCAGGAGTTTAAAAAGTTCATGATTTTATGCCTCCTTCAGCTTTTACAATGAATGTGTATATTTTTGTAGATATATTTTTGCTTTCATATTCTTTCTAAACTTCTCAGACTTTGATTTGCACCTTCAGCAGTTTTTTTAAGCTGTTAATTGTTAAACTTCAGCAGCATCTCTGCAACGCAATCTTCAGCAATGCAATCAGGAAATGCATTTCTAGTTTCATTTTAACCCTGTTCTCAGTGATAATCTTCTGAAATTTCACTGTTGTATTTGTTTATGTAGCATAGAGGGAAATCCAGCAAGGCAAGACTGACATGTAATATAATATGATACACCTTATCACTGTTTGGTCAACGTCAAGTCTACTGTTAATGAAGACATTTCTGCCTTTAATTTGAGATTCAGCTCAGTCAAACAAACAAAAAGTTAAAATATCGGTAAAATGCAGTTATTAGTGCAATTATCAGTCAATGTTAGTTAATTATCAGTCAATGTTTGATTCGTGTTTAACTACTTGTTAAAAATAATAAATAAGGAAAATGAAGACAGGACCTACAGTACAGCAGTTTCCTAGTAGGTCCTAGCATGTCACCGAGTGATGTTGTTAAACGGCGGACAGGGTTTTAACAAAGAAAATGAATAAAAATAATGAACCCCAAACGCCGTTGAAACCGATATAAAACATTACCTACCTTTCATACACGTAATAATTTCTTTCAGTGTGTTTCCATGTTAGGACGTTGCAACAGCGACTCGGTAGATTGTCATTGACGCTCACTCTCCATTTCCCCACGATTACTGCAGGTGGAGCCCCGCCCAACACGCGCGCTGATTGGACGCAATATATTGAAGGGGGTGGGGTTAGAGAAGCAGGTGATGAATCTGATTGGCTTTTGTCTATGCTGCGGTATCTGACAGCTGATTGGCTACACGCTAACCGAAACATGCTTGCATATAAAACAATTACGTAGGGTAATTGCTGTAATTATTACACAGTCTCATTAAATAGTGGTGTGCGTAGTTGTAGTATTGCAGTGATAACTTATATTACATGTTAACATATTCAGCTCTAACTGCATTACTGTTAAGCAGTCTTCATTTCCTTAAAAATGTATTTTATTAATATCTACTTAAAAGCATATTTGCAATCTGACAGTTATTCAGAGATCACTTTAAATACATGACATCAAGAAGATATCTTTTTAATGAATATCCAAAACAACATATTCTTAAAAATCTCTCTATGAAATAAGGCAGTTAGCTTTCCTTGTGCATGATATCTATTTACTATCCTGCATAGACAGGAGCACTGCATGCAAAATGGAAAACGAGAGCGCTGCAGTAAAAAGCACTTGCACTGAGGCTCAATGTTTGGTGATACTCTAAAAGTTATTGACTGGAAGCACTTGATGATGAAATAAACACACTCTATCCTGATTCCTGAAGGTTTCCTGTGTGAGTACATTCAGCATAGCAGATTACAGTTCCAAAATACACTCATTGTTGTGTACTCATTGTTGATCACCTCCAATGTAAGTTATTTAAGTCACAAAATATTGTGCTACTACATTTCACATCTCGCATACCGGCTTGCATTGTTAAATATCAGATAAATATAAACTGAAAACTATCTCTAGCCCTGTCATTTCAAAATATGCTCTCCAATATACTTTACATATTCAAAAATATACACCTAAACTAGCTCATCATATTTAGTGGCATGAAAACAGCTTAGATGATAAATTGCATAACATTTTCTGAGGTTGGCAAAAGTTCACATAGCTTCAACACTGTGCAATATTTTTGACCAGAACACTGCAGGATGTCCTCAAAGAAACAGTGGCTGTTCTTGTCCTGTTAAGAGACGATAGGTTGAGGCTGGCATAGTCTTCAAGTGAATCTGGAAAGAGGGGAAACAAAAATTTTTTCAGCATGTGAATTTTTGCGAAAATTACATTAAAATAAAAAGTGCACTCAGTTACTTGTTAGTATGAGTAAACATTTCACCTCTCCGACAGCACTGGTGAGGATGTGAATGATCTTGTCATGTGATGTGGCGACTACACTCTGTCCATTGATTTCAATTATGCGGTGTCCAACTCGGATACCGCCTCTCTCCGCTATGCCACCCCGCATCAGGCTGCAGATCTACAACAGTAAGAGATTTCCAAAACACATCACTCCATATGCTCAGTGTTAAGGCTTTTTTGAGTCCACAGCCTCTTCAGCTTCTTACAGTTACACACTTTTCCATTTTTCCATCTATGCAATACTGAAACTAAACAGAGAAATCAGAATTTTTGTATTACTGGTCAGTGAACACAGTTAAGAGTTCAATGCCATGCTTCATGAAACTTTCAGCAACTTTATGGTTAGAACTCTGCTTTTCCAACCTTTAGGCGACCTCCAATGCATTTACAATACAGCTGGTAAAACAACGTAAATATAGAAGAGCAGTAACGTCTGTGGGTGAGACAAACCTGAAGATTAATCGCAACAAGTTAAAAATAGTATTATTGACATACGATGCCATCCTCCACGCTGAATCCCAGTTGAAACTTGGGATCTGGTCTCCTGATAATCGCCATGGTGACAGGAGGGCAGTGGACAATACTGAGCTTCACACACTTTTGGTTTTTCAAGTCCTGTAATAAAAACAAAAAAGGTCCATAAGAGCACCAAAATGATGAGACCATTCATGATCAGTACAAACTTACAGCAAAAATTGTTTCATTTACTGTTAACGCTTTGCGACTTTGACTCCCTTATCAATGATTTCTGGTCCTGTCGGAATTTACTCTACCGTTGCATTTACTGAAACTCACTATGGATAAGAGTGTCAGCTATGTGCCTAAAATGAAAATGAGCTTGAAGTAATTCAATATTCACTTTATATGGAAACAGAGTGCCATCTAGTGCATCCCGAGGACAGTACACTTACTTTAAACAAAGCAAGGACACAGAGATGCTGATATCAGCCGTGTGTGGATCAAGTTAATTATTACCAGATGAAATGAAAAGAATTCCCAGTATAACAGCATTACTACTTTTATTATTATTGGTGTTATTATTATCACTTTTATTAAGTGCTGATGATACTAAAATAATATGCAACACGCCTCAGTCAACCACTGGGACAATTTCCCAAAAATTCTTTATATTCCTGTAAGTGCACTGCAACACATTGTGCCCGGTCATCCCGTCTTACCCGGATGATGTTCTGGCAGGTGTCGATGGGCAGGCCCACCAGGCTGGTGCCGTTAACAGACATGATGCGGTCACCGATGCTGAGCTCGCCGCAGCGCTCGGCAGGGCCTCCATGAAGGAGGTTGGCCACCACCACGGTGGGTAGAATGGAGCCCCAGCCTGACTCCACCACAGCCAGCCCCAAAATCTCTCCAGAAGCCTTGGTGATGGTCACCTGAATCACAGAAATCAGTGTTTAGACTGGGTTAGAAAAATTATTTTCCTTATGATTTCTTAGCCAAAAATGTATTATAGCTGCAATATAGCTGAAAACATTAATGTAAAGCTGCAGTACAATATACGCATACAAAACAGTAAACACATTCATACACACACACTGTGTCACACAGAGGTGATGTCATATGCGTGTGATCAAAGATTATGGCTAGCAATGCCGGGCTAGCACACACAGAGCAAGAACAATTGTAAGAAGGCTGGAAATAGATAGGAAAGTACAAACAGCAGAGGTGGATGTTCAAACATCAGATGATCTCAGCTAACAGCAGTTGTGCTCAACGTCTGCTTACGTAATTTTGGAGGGAGCAATTAATTCTCCAATTAATCCATGTGTACCAGGTTTTGTAATTGCAATTCCTCTGTTGTCCTGAAGGGGGGGTAGACTGCCATGTGGCTCCTCAAAATTCACATCAAGCAGCCAGTCTCTTGTGAACTTCTGAACCTTCTGAAGTTTTGGTAGTAGTATAATGTGCGCGTAGGCTCAAACCGTCTTCCTCTGACTGACCCACCACAGATTAAAGGCATCAACCAGACATAAACTGACTGACAAGACGACCCACACATAAACTGAAAAGGACATGATTATATCCTGACTTCCACTTGCAAATACACCTATGTTTTTTCTTGCATCTTCACCATCAAGATGCTCAAAGATGCCAGTTACAACAGCCTCTTTAGATGATTTCTTATTAAGATGAATGACAGAGGAGGGTTGGGCAGCCAACAAGACGTCCTGCTTCCTGCCCAACTTCTAACTATCCTTTGTTCTGCAGATGTCTTTGAGTATTTTGCTGTATGTTTCCACTTTAAAGAGCTGAAAGATGATATCAGAATAGTTCTACATATAAGATAAATGGATATCAACTAGTGCACTTGCTAACAAAATTTGAATTCACTTGTTTTAACAAAGCTGCAGCAATGGTTATTTTCTTGTATTCAACAATCGTCATGATTCTTTGGCATACATGTGGTGTATAAAGCTCAATATTGGACATAAAGACGTAAAGAGCACTGTAGGATGTTGATGTCGGGAAATTACATAATGCCTCCACTATACAGATGTTCACTTTGGTAAATCATATCATGCCTCCACTATACAGGGATTAGTGCTTACATCACGTATGTTCTGAGAGTCAGAGAAATGGGCCAGGTCTCCGTTGTAGAGCTCTTGACTTCCCAGGAAGTCGCTGTATTCTCCAGGCCTCAGCTGGCTGGCCTTGATGCCGTTGGCCTGGAGGAACTGCTGGTAAGCCACTCCGAATGCCTGGCCGATAGCCTGGGCTATGACCTGAGCCTGGAAGGAGAAAAATGTTTGTACAAAATCTGTATTGTGCCATCAGTGTTTTGTAAAATTCAGTTGCCCTCCATTTAAATCTCATGACAAAATAAATCATTCCTTTGAACTGAGTTTAAAAGCAGTGGCCTGCGGTAACACAGCTAATTAGTTTCTAAAATAAACTCTTTTTTTTTCCCTCCTATTCAGTCTCCCCAACTGGAAAACTGGGATGACAGCCAGACCATTTTTACATTCAGAACTCGCCTGCTGTCTGGGGAAGGAAACCAGGTCAGGCTGAAGCAAAAACTGCTGTTCAGCAGAAATCAGCAGATTTGAACTTGGAGGGAGCAAGAAACCCAATTTTCAATGTAACCTCATAACGCTAAGGTGTTTGCACCTGAAGCCTCGAGACGACAGCCATTATGAAATTATGAAAGTGATAACTTAGAGCAGGAAATATTTATTTCCCCAGAATGCAGCAGCTTTTGGACTCAAAGGTTCAACAGCCACTTCCACAGTGCTAAAAACATGAGTATGGCAATTACCCCTCCGCTCCCCCCCCCACAAAAAAAAAAAAAAAAAANAAAAAAAAAAAAAAAAACATCAGTGTCAGTTTCCCATTTAATATATTATAGAACGTTAGATGTTATTTATCCAACATGATGTGAAGTAAGTGAAGAACTGACATCATCAGAGGAGAAGACATGGCAGATCATTAAGCATTTCTTTTGTGGCCCGGAGGAGGATGACGAGGAAGAGTTAGCAGCTGTATGACTGTCCTGCCCTTTACGGCTTGTTGGCTTCCTTCGCGCCATCAGGACCACGATTTCACCAATGTCTGCAATGTAAGAGATCATTTGGAGGGAGTGATCCATCATGGCTTCCTGTGGGAAAACAGGACATGATGTTAGCATTAGAAAGGAGACAGAGAGCTCAAAGTTTGGAAATGAGACAGTCATTTTAAAGGACCATGTCAGTGGTTATCCCTTTTCCAAATCATACTATAAGTTTATAGACTGTTTCCCAACTTTCAGGCAGCCATTGGTTTCCATTCATTCCACTGTGTCTTTATGCAGTCCATCACAGTGAACAATGTGTGTTAAAATGTGCTAAAAGAACTTTTGTTTAACTAAGGAATACAATTTGTGATTAATAACTGGAAGCAGACCGTTAAAAGTATCTAAGTATGCAGCAGTGAGAGTCCCCAGCCTAGCAAAGAGGGAGCTGACAGCAAATGACCCACTTTATTCCTCCCGACAATTCAGCTACACAGTGGATGAAAATGGACTCTGTTGTTACTGCACTATCACTGCAGAGTGCTCAAATGAAATCATCCTCAAAAAAAATCCCTGTATGCAAGGACATGAAAATGAAAAAATGCAACACTATCATATAAAATAAAATTCACACACATTTGACAGAAACATTGAGCTGTAGCTATAGTTTTATAAGATGGTATTCAAGCTATTTGCACCTAATACTGTACAGATCTCTCAGATCACTTTGCCCGAAACAACACAACAAATTGTGATGATGGCTGATGCATGGTGACACTTTCACCAGTAGGAGGTCAGCACTCGTCTGTTTAATGCTGACTGTATCAAACAGTAAGCTGCATCCACCCTGCTTGAGAAGACGTCATTCATCATGCAGTATTCACTTGGCATTATGCAAGAGTTTTCACTGGTTCCCATATTTCAATGAGAAACAGCACTAATTTCCTGACACAGCGTTTATGTAAAACTCAGACGGCGCTTCATTAATGGAGATATAAAATAAGGGTGAGACCTCAGCGTAAGGTTTTGTGGCATAGTCTATTCATTATCTGTTTATACCAACAAGATTCAACAAGACTTACCAAGCTGTATTCTAATTGTACTCTCTTTAAAACAAATAAGTTTTATTTTAAAGAATTTTTAAATGATACTAAAGCTTAAGCTATTATAAGAAAATGATAATGAAATGACAAAAGTCAGCAAAACACAAGAAGAAAAAAATCAATTGAAAGCCACGGGTTAAAAAGAGATGGAGGTTTTTGAGTTTTTGAGTGTAACATACTTGTGTGTCGGCAGTGAGCACTTTGATCCGCTGGGTGGAGATAAACAAATCCACCTCCGTCTTTGGCTGGGACTCTCCATCTGGAGCCTGAAGGAAATAATTTCAATACTTTAAGATACTGGATCATCTACCCTTATTGCACAATATCAGAGTGAGCCAAAACTATTGGTGCGTCTCTGAATAAAAAATTACCTTAATCTGATTCACAGCCTCCTGAGCCTGAGCCATACGGGCGTTCGTGGATGGGGTTTTCTCGGATTTGATCTGGGTGGACCCCAGGTACTTGGCACCAAATACCACTCCGTCCAATAGGTCTTCTGGGTCACAAGGACCAGGCACTAAAAATTAACATGAATAAATAAAATGACCTGCTCTCTCTTTTTACTTTAGTGCAAATGTGATATGTGACATCAAATAATTTCAGAAGACTGAAAGAAAAAAGAAAAGTGTTGAATAATTTACCGTCTTGATAGGCAGGACGGTCATCAGCACTCTGCAATGACATCAAGGAGAGACATTAATAAATTCTCATGACTTGATCACTTACGGTACAAAAAGTAGCACTAAAAGAACAGCTGACATAAAAATAATCTTGATTATAATTCTGATAATCGATTCTCACCATTGATTTATTGTTTTAATCACTTAACCAGTTAAAAGATGAAACACTTGCTTGTTAAGGCATCATACATTACAAAGATGGTCTTGCTTGACTCTGTTTAGCTTAATTATTAATTGAAAAATCACACTAAGTATTGTGACATAAGTTATACACATTAAAAGATCTTCTATAAATAAAAAAATACATTATTGCTTTTCAGAAAATAGAATGATAATGGTATCTACCTGCTCGCTCTCGGCCGCAGGTATTTCCTCTGGAGGCTCCTCTCCCAGCTTCATCCACACTGGCTCAGGGTATTCGTCATTAGGCAAGGAAGCAAAGGAGTTGTCCCCATGCTGAAGCTGTTGACCATTCCCGTAATGCCCCCAGTATCTTTGGACATCCTCTTGGTTGTAAGAAACGGACACTACAGCGTCCACCTCCTCTCTGCGGGGCAGGCAAGCGGCGTGGGGAGGAGGACCAATCTCTGTGCACTGCAGCAGTCCGAGCACATCTCTCTGGTGGCTTTCAGAGAACAGTAACCCCGTAGTTTCAGTGCTGACATCCGTTATCAGCGAATGAGCAAATGGTTCCAGATCAGAAGGGCTGGGGTACTGATGCTGGGGGAGGTCAGGTGGTGTCTGGCGGCCAGGAAGAGGCGCTTCTTCCATTAACTGGAGCTGGCTGAGCAAAGCATGGATGTGGGTGTGGTCTTCATCACCTGGTCTCCTGTCTGTAATCTCAACTTCCTCTTCAGCGATCCTTTCCTTGACATCCTTAAATGGCACCTCCTCCTGTTCTTTCTCAACCCCTGCATCCTGTTCCTCCACTTCTTTCTCAGCATCCTGGAGTGGTTCTTTGTTATTGGCCACCAGCTCCTGCTGGTTTACAGCAAGAGGAGACACCGCTTCACCCCCATCCAAAGGTGATAATACTGACTCCGCTGGCTCCACCTCATATAGCTGGTCAAGTTCACCTGCTGAGCCTGCCTCACTGGAGGAGTCAGATCTCCAGTCTAATGGAGGAGGCTCAATCAGGTTGAAGGAGTCCAAATCTGCCACGGCTGATCTGGGTAGATCTGCAGCAGTTTGATGGTTTACAGCTGTAGAAGCCCACTGATCAGGGAAAGAGACAGGAAACTGACTGTTTGAGGCAGCTGACTGATTAGAAGGGCAGAAGTCTGATTCCATTTTGTAGAAAAGCCTGTCAGAAGCCAAGTGGCACTGAATCCAAGCTGAAGCCACAATGCAAAAGACTGGGCTCTTTTAAGAAGTCATCGATGTTTGTTCACTTCACTTCCCTTTGTCTGAATGGCACTGTAATAAAACATCCAAGAAGCCCATAAATCCTCTAAAGATGCAAACAGAAGCTGTTCTCTAACTGAGTTCTCTAACTAAGCTGGCATAATAACAGATAATCTTTCAGCATATGGCTGTATATTTGTCTAAGTATGCAAACCTCATCAACATACGACTGACACTGCAGTGGTAGTGTGTATCCTCTGGTGTTATCCCACTAATAGTCCACACTGTTGCTGTAGCTGTGTGGTTCCTGATGTGGGTCATTTATGAATATTCCACTGACAGAATGAAACTTGGAGCAACTACGTATGCCCTATGACAGCCACTAACAAACAAATCTATTTGCTTTTATTCATTGTTATTATTATACTACTACCACATGAGGAAAAAAACCCTTAACCTCATGGGTTCAGTATCCACAAAATAAAGTATGTGAGGAATAAAACAACAAGACAGAGCTGGATAAAGTCACTACAGAGTGACAAATAACACACATTACTATAGGAATATTTTACAATATTATAGTGGTGTTAGAAAATATATGTAAAGTCAGTTATAAGTGTTGTAAATATAATCAGCAGGTTCATTTCCGTCGTGTGCAGGTGATCTGAACACCTTTATGACTCATTCTTCTACATTCAACCTGTGACCAGGGCACTTCAAGCCCTTTTTTTTAAAATATATATCTTCCTCCTGTCAGTGATCAGCTGCCTTAACACATTTTCACTAAGTTAACTTATGCGTAAATATTTGTTGTGAGCTTTTTGGCAAAATTGTCATCTAATATCTATATTAAGTACACACTCTTTGCCCTCATTGCCATCAAGACAGAATGAGCAACAGAAAGCTCAAAGTACAGGAACACCATGCACAATGTAAGCAACCATCACAAAGCGCTGCATACCCCTAATATAAAGACACTGCTATATAATTTATTGAGTTATCGTTACATAAACAAAATACTTGCACACCACAATCAGTAACTCACGGGGAATCTCTTAGCTTCATTCGAACATATAGTCTGATGTATTTGTTGGAGAGGAACCGAAAATCAGTTATACATTTTACCGAATTGCTCGCTGCTAGTAGAAGTACATGTACGCCGAATTAAGTCTGTAGAAAACATCATATGTTATATCTAACCTTATTCGCTACTCTTGTAATTATTTTATAAAGCTGATCTGCTTTAGAAAATAAGAACAAACGCTAAACAGTAAGATTTGAAACAGAAGTTGGCAGCTCCTACCACAGCTTGCTCAACCTAACTTAGCTAACCAAAGTTAGCTATTCCAGTAAGCTACATGGTAGGCAGTCAGTTAATTACAAATGCTAGCACAATAACGGAGGAGTTCTTTGCTAATACATGATCTATCGCCAATAAAACAATATTAGAGGTTTAATCAGAGAAAGCGGAGTTCTCAGTTCTCACCTGACATTTAAGGTCTTTCTGTGTTTCTTTGTGGCACAGCAGCTGACGTGCTTTGGGTTTTGAGGCTTTTCCAAATCTCTGGCTGCGTTTTGTTCGTCATACTAACAGCACAAACACGTTATCTGCACGAATTTCAAACAACATTAATTAAACTGCCAAAAAATCTCTGTTCTAAATACGACTTTCCTGCCATTGTTGCTGCAGACAGTTTTTATTTATTCCGTCTCTGTGGCTGTGCTGCTTTCACGTGCTCATGTAATGCTTAAGACCAGAACATACAACTTGTATTTGGTCCAATATGCAAAATGTTACTAAAAAGGAATGGTTTTGCAAAAGCCTACCAGAAAAACACAACAGTACTAGTTCAGTCAGTGATATCTTCTCAATCACCTGCTTTAAATTTAGTGTGTGTCCCTCTTGTGTGCTTTATTGCATTTTACTTACTCCCATGGTGCCTTTTGTAAAGTGATATCGGGATGACGGGTTAATTTTAAGAGGAAAAAGTGTGCCTGTGTAGCTTGTGTGGATATTTTGAAGTGGTAGAACCTTCTCTGAATGAAACAGAGTATTTAACATACAACTAAACATCATCATTTTATTCCTCTTTAATAAAGTAAATTTGCAATCGTTTAAATTTTCACAATTACGACATGTTTGCACGTTCTTGAAGGCAACGCTTGCTTGAAAAAACTCGCACACACACGTCAGTGTTGGACGGACTCGAGACTGAAGATTCGAGCCACGTCAATCGAACGTCGACAAACTGATCCAGGAGCAAACTGACAAATCAATAATCAAAGTATTTTATTAACAATTTATGGTTCTATATTACATAAAATGATTGGACACGTGTGATATAATTGCACTTACATCTGATTGTGACTGAGAGGCGATTTTAAGTCTCTCAGTGTAACTACACTGCTTTTATACAGATTTTTAGTGCAAAATAGGCATTTATACATCTTTTTCACCAGCTTCAGCGACATCCACCCATGGGGAGGAATTTGCAGGTGAAACCATGCCACTTCTGGCTATTGACACATGGCTATATTTCATGAAGAAGCACTGGTCCACACTTTCACATTGTGACACATCATGCTTACTTAGTATTATCATTTTCACTTCAAAGATTCTAGTATTCATGAAAATCACAGCAAGCTATAATAAAACAGTTTATGAATGAGTGTTTTTAAAAGCCAGGGTTTATGGAGGGCATCTACTGCAACAACCCAGAGAAATACGATCATCAACTATTATCTTCTTTTCTAAATCAAACAGCAAATTCACACACACACATATTGATGGAAGAGCTGCCTGTTGCAGGTATAGGAGAGAGTTTATACTCACTGGAGCAGCATGCCATCATAATGACAGAAAAATTATGTATGCAATAGAAGGAATTGATGGCATTGCTCATGGAAAACATAAGACACGTGATTCCAGAGTTGTCAAACACAGTCTATTTCTTGGTGATTGGAAACAGAAAAATTGGTGTTTTGTAATCTAAAACTCAGGATTTTCCCTTCAAAATACAGCTTCTTGAGAGTAGATGATGTATTTCAGTTTGTAGTTTGTGTACTGTATTCTGAGGAAAATGGAAAATACTGACTGAAAATGAATGAAAATACTGACTGTACATTGACATATTAAAGTACATCCCCCTTTGATTTCTACATTCACCACAAGTTCACTGTCAAAGACGTTTGCATCATTTTTGCCTTCCAAATCAGCTGACAGAATATACAAATTAGGCCACTGAGCCAAGTCAGCTTAGAGATGTTGGGTCTAAATCAAAGACTGATCTCATTGCTAAATCATACATTTGGATGTTTGATGACAGATTGGTACAGTGCTGATGAAAGAGTCCAGGCCTTCAAGATAAAGGCTTTAAGGTAACTTTCATGGTAAGGTTACCTAGGCACTGTCTGATTGGCTGCTGCTGCTGGTTTTCATCTGGATCAAGCCAATCAAAGATGAGATAGTACCCATCAACCCCACCAGCCAGCTAGGAAATCGTTCTGCCCACAGGAAGCCAGGTGGCATCCAATGAATGGCGTTGCTGAGGTCAGCCATGCTGCTGAGTATAGACAGCAGCTCCTGCCTCATCTGCCGGCGGAGCTGAGCACGACTGTGGGAGGAAAACACGCTGGTTTACCTGCTGGAGAATGAACTCACCTTCATCTGTGCAACACTGCCAATATTTCAGCTGAAGGCAGCAGAAATATTATTAGTGATATTACTGATGTGAAGAAAGAGACAACAAATCTCCATCTAGCCTACGTGATGGAGAGCCCGGACCTACCTGCCATCAGCTCTGTCCTGCTCACATCTCTTCAGCTTCTTCTTCAGCAGTTGCAGAACTCTGACTGACCTGAAGAGCGAAGGACTCGCACTTAAGCTCAGACGGCTCATGGTGATTTGCTCCATATTTAGCAAAGTTTGTGAGTAATCATCTAAAATAAATAGATCTTTCTCAGATTGAACATTTTGACTCATCACCCAGGTACTGACACCTAAATGGAACAGAGCATCATCAGTTACCACCACTTATACTTTTCACTGGTGCAGCAGTTGTAAGCCTGTGGTGATTTATCTGAAACCCCATAGATGTACATTTATCATCATTTTATCACCTGTAGAAACATGACCTTACCTGAGGATTCCCAGCAGCAATGAAGTTCCCCACAGCACCATACTGAACACCCACCATTTACCAGACTTGGCTTTGAGGAGTTTGGCGTCTGCGGCCCATGCAATGTGTTCACAGGGGTAGTAGAGCTGGTCGGCTATATTGGTCAGCACTGATATCCAGCGTACGCCCACATCCTCCTCCTTAAAAAGACATGACACAAACGCAATCTCAGAAAGATGACATACCATTTCAAGTACATTTCCAGCTCTCCTTAAATCAGATGTGTGTTTTGGTCCCTAATTATATTTTTTTCAGCTACAAATTTGAAGCTAAAAGCACTATGTTGTACCTTGGATCATATGGAGAGGATACAGCTCAAGCAACAAGCATTGAGACTCTTCACAGTGGACATTTTGATGTGTCAAACAGAGATGTAAGAAAAAACCACTGATAATGGCTGCATTCCATTTAGGTAGAGCAGTGTCAGGGCCAAAGTAATGAGCATCCTGTACATCTACACCAGCTACACCTGGACTGTTCCTGCATTGTCAAGTTTAATGTACAGCCCAATATCACATACAAAGTCTCAAAGGACTTTACAGGTCAGCAACAACACTTGACATGGTTTAAAGGACCATATCGTCCATTTTGCATGTTTGAGTCTAATATATTCAATATTCACACATGTAACGTTACTGACAATCATTTCCCAAAGCATACTATTGGAACGGTGGATTAAAAAATGATTTCAGTTCATTCTGGCACTCTTTTAAAGTCAACATGTTGATACTTGAAACATTCTTGGGATAGGTAATCCATCACCGCGAAGAAGACGTATGGTTTTTGTTCGAAGTTACGTAATTTTAGCATTTAAACGCAATAAAAAAGTGCAAAGTGATCTGAAAATGCTTCCTCTTGTCAGTTCTTCACTACAGCACTTGAATGCACCACTAGGAAGCATTTTCAGATCACGCTGCGCTTTNCAGTTCTTCACTACAGCACTTGAATGCACCACTAGGAAGCATTTTCAGATCACGCTGCGCTTTTTACAGCACTTAAACTCTAAAACTTTGAAACAACTTTGAAAAAAACCCTGCATGCACGTCTTGTTTGTGATGATGGATTACCTGTCCCAAGAACGTTTCATGTATCAACAAGTTGATTTTAATAGTGTACCAGAATGAACTGAAACTAATGGCGGTCTGAAAGGTAGGAAAAAAATTCACTGTTCCAGTAGCATGCTTTGGGAAAGGATTGTCAGTAACTTTACATGTATGAAAATTGAATATATTAGGCTCAAACATGCAAAATGGTCGGTATGGTCCTTTAAGCTCTCTTGAAAGACTCCCTGAAAGCATTAGCATGTAAGAAAAACACAGTGGAGAAGAAATTCAGAGAGAAATCCCCTCTGCTAGAACAACCAGGTGTGTGAGAAGTCAACCTGTCTGCTGAAAAACGTCTATTCTGTGTGTGTGTGTGTTTTTGGTTTTTTTTTTAACTGCAAAACACCATTAACGCTGTGCTCCACACAATCACACCTGGAAATCGGTACACCCAGAGGCTTACCTGCTGGCCACTGACCAACCTGGGGATCAAACAGGAAAACCCCTCAGCCACAAGCTTGCTTCTCTAAACTTAAGTACAGCATTTACTTCTCCTGCTGGTACCAGGCTGTCCAGCTCACCTCGGCTCCCAGCCCATAGCTGTGCGAATAGGCCAGCATGCTCAGATCATCGAACAGCCTCAGCACCGTCCTGCAGTGGCTGAGCTGAGCAGAAAACAAAAGCAAACTCTTCCCCAGCCGGGAGGACGCCTCAGCCTCCGTCCCCCGAGACAGAAGACCCCCCACCAGCTGAGAGCCATAGCACACCGTCCTGATCTGTGAAGACAGAAGGAAAACAGCAGGTCCACCAGGAGGACTTCTGGGAGACTGACTTCAATTTTTAGTTTCAGGGATGGAGAAGCAGATGAATCATCCACATATTTCCTCATGACTAATGCTGGGATTTAATATTTTTGAAGGATATCTTTACTGTTTGTATTAAATTACGTTACATACGTTGAGCTGTTTGTATGTTCTTGCACCAAACAATCCAACATACCAGAAACAATAATACAAGAAAGAAGACAACACTTTAATATAGCGCCATCTACTGTTTAAAGCAGGAGTTAAAGCTGTGTAACTACTCCACATTTCATTTATAAAACTTGGTTTAACAGCCATGACAGTACAAAATATCATACTTACAACTTTATCTCTTCCTCTGTAAGACTCAAGCAGACTGACCAAGGACTCCAAGGACTGCTGCATGTTACACACACACACACACACACTCACACACACACGGCAAAATAAATAAACACTGACTTATAAAGTTCTGTAACCAGCTGCAGGCACAACATCACGATAACTGAGTAAAATAACACACACACATCTCCCTGGACTTTAAAACAGGAAGTAACCCAAACAGGCAAAGGTAGATGATCACTGATTCAATCGAGTGGATTACAGGACTCCTCCTCCTCCTCCACCTCCTCCTCCTCATCGCGCTGCAGCAGACTCCTCCTAACTTCATAGATTTATTTGGCTGAGAGTAACAATAAAATTACTTTAAACCTCCCATTTTGCTGAAAATATGATGTGGTATCACAGTTCAGAGGATTGGTCACATATTTTGAGTCAGGTTAAATGAAACATATAATTAGCTTCATAAAAATCTAAAACCACTCTGGAAACTGTTTTAGCTTCTGTCTTCTGTTAAAAAAAAAAAAAAAAAAAAAAAAGCAAAGTAACATCTGTTCATGATTCTCAACTGGAATGTTAACATTTTGCATGTTTGAGCCTAATATCTGCAATTTTCATATAGGTAACGTTACTGACAATCATTTCCCAGAGCATACTACTGGAACAATGAATTTAAAAAGATAATTTCTACCTTCCAGACCTCCATTGGTTTCAGTTCATTCTGCTACGCTATTAAAATCAACTTGTTGGTACTTGAAACATTGTTGGAGTAGGTATCATCATCACGAACAAAATTTTTCTCAAAGTTATGTAATTTTAGCATTTAAGTGCAATAAAAAGCGCAGAGTGAATGTATGTCTCCACCAGGGAATATAGTCCCAAAAGAAGACCTGCATTTATGGAGAAATTTAACTTGACTTCATAATTTTGCATATCTATTAGCAGGCGAAACATGGATTTTTAAGGTGGGTGTATCACTTGAATATTTGATTTTGAAAGATTAACAGATTTTGCAAAATATCAGGAAAGCTGAAATACGGTTTTATCCTTTGGGAAATGATTGTCAGTAATGTTACGTGTATGAAAATTGAATATATTAGGCTCAAACATGCAAAACGGCCGGTATGGTCCTTTAAGGTTTGATCCCTTCCTGTTCTCTCATTAACATGCAGCCTGATTGGCCACTAAATTCCCCAAAAATCTCAGTGTTAAGTACTGTTGAACACAATTGTCTTAATTTGATTTTCTGTTTAAATGTGTATGGAAAAGGCAGGTGCCAGATTAAGAATGGCTTGAGAACAGCTATGAAACAGTACCAGAACAGCCACCTTGCCTGGAAAACCTCATTTTGGAGCCATTTGGATACTGGCATTCAGGACATGGAATGTCACCCTTTCTGATGGGAATGGAGCCATGGAGAAGACCTCAACAAGCTGCACTAGCTCTGAAACCATATTCCTGGATAAGGAGGCCATCAAGCTGAAGAGGGAGACCTATAGGATTTGATATTCTAGGGGGTTGCTGAAGCAGCCGAAAGATAATTGACAGACTAGAAAGCAGAAACTTGGGTGTAGGAGTTCAGCGAGGCCATGGAGAAGGACTTGCATTTGACTTCAAAAAGATTCTGGCAAAATGTCAGACTCAGGAGAGGAAATCAGAGTTTGGCTCAGGAGAGGGAGAGCCATAGCTCTTGACTGAGTGGATTTAGTCTTCTGGAGGAATGAACACTTTGAGGAACCCCTGAACTCGACAGACATGTCCTCAGAGGAGCTGAGAACTAGGAGAAATTATTTTTTCACACATTTCCAGAGCTGTGAAGTCAAGTCAAGTTTATTTGTGTAGCCTAATATCACATACATGTCTCAAAGGACTTTCCAGGCCCACAAATCAATGGTTCCAGACTCATCCCAAGCTAAGAAGACGAGGAAAAACTCCTAAAAAAAAAAAAAACCCTTAGCATATAAGGAAAAAGATGGAAGAAACCCATTATGTGAGTAAAGAGAATTTTCTATAAAGAACCATTAGATAGTGGCAATAAAAGCGTGGAACACAGCAAACATCAGTGGAGTCCATGTGAAGGTGAGTCAGAGAGAAAAACATCTTTTATTCTGTGCACAAGAAAACACAGTACAGGGCCACACTGCTGGTACACCATCAGTCAGTACTACAGATGTGTGTGTTTGTCTCATGCAGCATGCGCTGAACAGAACAGTCAACAGGAGAACACATTCACATGTGCAACAGTCTGACCAACCAGTTTGTTCTTCAGAAAATCTCCCAAAAACATCAAAAACAGATATGCAATTTCACCGAGGGAATTTTCTTTCATGTATCAAAGAGAGCCATATCATAATATACAGCGACAGCTTATAAAATGTCTTTACATGTTTCTTCACTGTAAACAATTGTCAGACTGCAAAATTATCTTAATTTCAGGATTAAATCTGTCTGCTCTGTTCAGTGACAATTCTGTAAGCACTTTATCATGAATTTTCAAGATATTTTTGGGGGGTTGGACTAACAGATCAGGAACTTTAATGCTATATATTAAAAACAAACAAACAAACAAAAAAAAAAAACCCCAAAAAACATGGACCAGTAGCACCAGCAACCTCAGAAATAGATTTCGAACAGTCCGATCTGTGCTGGAGATGAAATACTTTTCTTAACCCATAATGTAGTTTGTAATTTGACCACTTCCTTATCCCAAAGTCATGGTGCACCAAATTGCTGGTGCACATAATGTATTTGGAATTATTCACACAACCATGTTATCAAAATATGCATCGATATCTGTACAATGCAAACACAGAAAACATTTGTTCAAAGAACACCTGGGTTTGGATCAAGCATTAGGAGGGTCCCTCCGGTATTTCAGTTGCTTATTTTACAAAATTCCTGTCAAAATATGTTTCTGTACTTTTCCCCTCATTGTAAACTTCACTACACAGTAAAATAAAGAGGAACAGATCATTTAGGTGTGGTGTTTCTCACATGGATGAACAAAGTTTCAGAAAAAAACCCTTCAAAATACCAAGAGGATCGGACACTTCAGCTTCAAATGTTGTAAGGAAAGCAAAACCCAAATAAATACCAAAAAGATGAGCTCTTCCCGTGTGATTCCCTCCCGCTCTGAAAAAGACGTTGACCTCAGTTTGGCTGTTCAGCCATTTTTCTACAAGGTGCATGCTTTGAACAGAACAAGTTATTACAGCAAGTCATAATGCCATGCTGAATCAGAGCTGCTGAAACGTGACCATGAAAAACTGTAAAATAATCTGATTCCTCCATGATGAGGTATCACAGATTATAAATTCTGGGTTCAGAATTTCAACAGCGTGTCATATTCTGCAACATCTGAAGTAACTTTAACTTTTTTTTTTTTTTTAAAANTTTTTTTTTTTTTTTAAACATCAGATGATTTCAAGATTGTGACATCACCAGAAAAAAATACTAAGCAACATAATAAGATTATAATACAGTACAATTCCAACTGACATTTTTTATCTTTAAACTCAGACAGCACTGCACTGATAGCAAATGGCACATTATACTCTTTGAGTTTTTTTTTTTTTTTTTTTTTTTTTTTGTACGTTAAAATTATACCTGCATAGTGTATCTCATCATTTGCAATGTTATGCTGCAGTAACAGGTTCCACTTTGAAGAACAATAATCTGACCAGCATTCACATTGCAAGGAACAATATGAATTTCCTCAACAAATGACCAAGCCAAGGAACTCAAAGAAAAATTACCAGAGAAAAACGATAACCACAGTAAGCTTCTGATGGCCAGCTTCCAACATCATCAATTTTATGGCAGTCTGCTATGTGTTTTCCTAGCCAATGTTAGTATTTCATGAGCTCTACTTCTGCCTGGTAAGACCAAAATGGGAGAAACTCCAGATGTGCAAAGCCACCCGGTTCTCTTCAAATTTTAATATTTAAAATCTGAAGTAATTATTCCAGGGTATTTTTTTAATTTGTTCTCCTTAAACCTGACAAGTGAGTGTTAGCTCCCTTCTTCACCATTTAAAAGGGTGCGGTGCTGTAAAAGCCTGTTTTAAACGTCATAGCTGCAAGCTGATCATTCTCAGTCGCTCTGAGAACAATCGATTGTTGCTCGCAGTGAATGATGTGAATGATGAAAGGTGAATGATGAAAGGTCATTCTTAGGTTCATCAAGATCAAGCCTGTAGCAGCATTAAACTACTAAAAGCTGCACTGTTGAGATCTAAACTGACATTTGGGGAAAAAATGACAGTGACTTCAGCTCCTGAAAATACTTCTGTCCCTTATTTGGTCCTCAACAATTACACTCACCATTATCAAACTATGGTGTATGTAACAATTTATTTAAAAAATAGACATTTATAGAAAAATCACATCAAGACATGAAAACAAAAATGTTTGAACCTTAGTTATTCAACCAACGACAACTTCCCTCTTTGTGCCCATTACTAAGTCATAGTTGACAAATGTAATAAATAAAAAAGTCTGGAGAGACAAATATACACAATAAAAAAATTCAAGTAAAATCTTCTCACCCTGCAACAGTCAGACAAGGCTGTAAATGAGTTTACAGCTTTCAATTCATCTGGCTCAGAGTAACACTTGTGAGTCACTTTCTTACAAGGCCTTTCTGTGGGCTTTCCCCTTTACATCCAGTCTTCTCTGCAGCTTTGTCTTGAGGAACAACAGGAGCGTTTTCTGCTGCCTGGCTGCAGCTCTTCTCTGTCACAGGATGTCCTGCCTGCTGCTGCTGAGATGAAGTAACATCCATCCTGAGCTCAGGTTTCTCACTGGTGTCCTCTCCTTCTGAACATGGCTCCCATTCATCCTGCTCCTCGCTCTCCGTCGAGCCCTGCACAGCGATCTGAGGCACCAGGGTAAACCTCCTCACCACTGGTACTTCCAGCTCCACCTCCTCACTACACCGGGGATGGGTGACCATCCATGCAGCGCTGTGCTGCTGCTGCTGCTGCTGCAGGGGTTGTGGTTGGACAGTGGGGGCTGGGTTTGTCACAGCAGGCATGGAGCTGTTTTTTTCCTCTGGCTCGTCAAAGCTCACCTCCTGCACCGCCTCCTGCTTCTTAAAGGAGTCACGCCGCTCTGACAGGTTGAGCTTTCGCATCACCACCAGCTGCTCTGATCGCTCCATCACAGAGTCCCTAATCCTCTGACTGCCCACGTAGCCCCCAAGCCTGGTGTGGTCGGCCCCAATGTAGGCGCCGCCACAAAAGGCCCCCTCTACCTCTGGGTCACCAAGCAGCTCCCCCTCACCGTACAGAGGCACTTCCAGTGTGTGTCTGCGGGGGGCATACAGCTTTCTGTCAACATGATATGCACCAGACAGCTTCTCAGCTGACTGCACCCTCTTGAGGAGAGGAGATCTTGGCGGTTCAGCACTGCGGGGCCGTACAATGTGCCTAACAATAGTGGGTGGCGACAAGGTTTTACCATGGTAGGTGTGAAGGGTTTTGGTGATGCCTGGAAGCGGTGAGGGTGAGCGCTGTGGGGAAAGGGGCAACGTAGAAGATGTACTGGCCAGAGGCGAAGGGGGAATGTTGCTGGTTGACTTCCGGCGGCCCACCTTGGTGTAGCGCTGCGTGCTGAGTTTGGAGCCCAGACCATGGAGCGAGCTGGGCCGAATGTGTGCCGCTGGGGATCCGGGAGAACTGGAGCATGGAGATGTGCTCTGGGGAGAGTTATTGTCTGGGAAGCAGAGGTTAAAAACAATTTTTAAATATTACAGATCACAAGTTATAAGGACAAAGCCTACATCAACCTTCCATTACTCTGCAGTAGCCCTAAAGCCTTCCTGAGCTCACCAAAGGCCTGATGATCAGGTGCAGGGCTTTGGCAAGGTGTGGAGGGTCCAGGGGAGAGGCTGTGTGTGGGGGATCCTGGAAGACTCTCACTAGAGGAAACAGAGTGGTGGAGTCCTGAAGAGAAGCTACGACTGCTGTGCATTACTGTGTTCTGCTTGGACAGCTTCTTCAAGATACTCCGTCGCCTGTGAGACCAAGAGAAGCAACATGTGATCCTCTGTAGCTCTGTGGGTCGAGGACTAACACCGAACCCTTCCAGGTTAGGCTAATGTTGGGTGTGTGTGTGTGTGTGTGTGTGTGTGTGTGTGTGTGTGTGTAATCGTGTGTCTATTCTGTTCTTACCTGTCATAATTATCTCTCTTTTTGCTCTTCTTGCTGCGACGAGCCATCTTGCCTTTGTGTTTGGTTTTTCGAGCTGGACCAACTTTAATTGATGTGTTCTCAAGTGCTATGGTCTGAAGTGCCACCTTCTTGCCGCTCTGCATATTTCATAGGAAATCAAGAATGATTCATCTGTGACACATTAGGGCAACTTCAAGGGACAGTTACATTTCCAACATCATACTGAGGGCCAAGTAACGAGTAAAGGAGGCACCTTGCTTTAGTTTTATAGTTTTTTTTATGTGCATAAAACACAGATAAAATACGAACATCACGACCGTAGCAAACTAATCAATCCAGCTGACAAACACAGCTAAGTCTATGAACAAATCTATTTTGATGCTGCCCCTTCATGTGCTACCGTTACTGCACTGGCTATTTCCTTTTGCTCATGGCATCAGCTTTGAAAAAGTCTGGTTTCATTTGGAGCATTCTTCATGAAGCAGAGGCTTTTGGAATTTAATTTTCTAAAATTAAGTTGGATGGAGCAGCTCATAATTGCACAACCCAGGAAGGGCAAGTTTGATCATTTGTAGGCAAAAACTTGTCCATGTCGTTAAGTTACACAGGCTGTCTTACATATATTCCTTGGCAGAAGTTAGCATGTAGTATGTTAGCTATAGCACATATGTAATGTGGCAAAAAAATGCAACTTTAGTTGGATTTCAGACAACAAAGCAAAAACCCAATCACTGACACAGCAGCAGGGAGAGCAGTTGTACCTTCAGGAGCAACTCTATCATTTCGGGGTGGACCAGGCCTTGGACAGACTCTCCGTTCACATGGGTGATAAGGTCTCCAGTGCGGAGCCCTGACTGATGAGCCGGGCTGCCCTCCTCCACGCTCTGTTAACAGAAGCAACATAATGGATGCAAGAGAGTTTCAGATCACATGCTCTTCTTGTTTAATGGCAAACAAGGTGTTTGACCCATGTTACAGTTTTTTGTGTTCAGAGACAGGAGGCAGATTTCAGACACCCACCGACACCATGTGATGCACCGTGTAGACGTCACTGTCGCCCATGTAGACCCGGATGGCCTGCAGGGTGAAGCCGTACTTCTTCCCTGAGGTGTGGATGATTATGGGAGGCCTCAGGCTGCCGGGGCTGAGAGATAGATTCCGGCTGGGGGAGGAGTCACGTGATGAGGGGTTGGAGGACAGCGAGCGCGGGGAGATAGGACTGGGCTGGAGGCCGCTAGGCGTGTTGTCTGAAACGAACAGATAACTGTTCTGAATATGTCAACAGATCAGTAAACAGCTGCAGGCCTGAGAGACGTTTCTCCAATAACATATTATGCTATGCATAAAGTAAATAAGAGGTTTCGCTATAATGTCTTCCCAAAAAGATGTTAAAATAAATTTTAGGTATGATCACACAAAACTTTCATTTCAACACAGGAACAATGCTCCCATGTTGCTATGTGCAGAATTTTAATCCCACTTTTGTTTTGTGCTGAGCTGTGAGGTGTGATGAAAACCCACCAGGGGTGATGATGAGAGACAGGGCAGAGATGGAGGCAGATTTAGGAACCTTCCCTCCACAAGGAAGCTTCTGTCCATCTGGTGTCTGCGCCTGCTTGGCTACATGCTGAGGGCCGCTGGAGTCCTTGGGGGACGAGTGTTTGGCCCCGGTGCTGTTGCTACGAATCCTGATCCTCCGAAGGTTTGACACAACAACCTCAGCTGCAGTTAAAATTGAAAATTTTAAAAACTGTAAGTGATCAAGACACAAAGCACACGGAGCATTTGGTTCAGGTATGGCTCGGCACAGACAATCCATACGGCTCTTTATTTTTTAATTACTCCCCTAAAAGTCTGTTAATATACTTTATCATAGCAATACCTTTTGCGCTGTGTACATCTAGCACTACTGCAAAGAAACTAGAAGCCAGATTGTCTGAGTGTACCTTCATCATCGGTGGAGAGGGCGAAGCGGGGCATCATCTCCAGGCTGTGGGTGCTGCTCATCACCAGAGGACTGGTGCTCCTCTCTGACTGGGAGGAGCTGGAGGAGGCCCGAGGGCGAAGGCTGCAAACAGACAAATAGCAGTTGTACGAGCAAATCAACAAGTACAACAGCTAAACATTAAGATTAGCAGCAAGAGCTCAAATATGCGGTTAGAGGAATAAAAGAATATCATGATATATGGAATATATCAACACCCATGTTTACCTCGTCATGAGCCCAGGATGTCTGTGCTCCACGCTGCCCTCTGCTAGGCACGGCAAGGAACTGAGCCCTGCCCCGTCCCCACGGTCCTCCTTCTCCTCGCTGTGGCTGCGGTCAGAGGAGAAGCTAAGGTTGGAAGGCGTTGCCAGGTGCTCTGTGCTGCTGTAAACCTGAAAGGTTCAACAGGAGAGAGGGAGAGAAGAGAGTTTTGGGCTGAGTTAAGAGCTTTCAGATGATCTAATGCACCTTGGAGATGCTAATTTTCATCTCACTCCAGGAAAGACAACAAACAAGCTCATCTCCCCAAATGTGACACTATTCTTTTAACAGAACAAGGCACTAAGACCACCAGGGTTTCCCACTGAAACAACTCCTTTTGCAAAATATCTTTGCTCATCTCACTATAAAACCTCTTTAAAAACCATCAAATGGCCTGACTACTTTTGCAACTCTGTCAAAGCTCTACAGAAGATGCAGTCCTTACTTTGCTGAAGCGATGAGACCAGGAAGAAAACTGACGGATTTCCAATGAAGACTCCTCATCATTGGTTTCCTCATCCTCATCAGAGGCCAAGTGATGGTAGCGCTCTGAACGAGCTGAAGACAAAACAGGATATTGATGTAATACATTTTGGAGAAAACACATTCCTGAAGCCTGGAGCCAGTACAAATATTTAAAACAATAAGTGGAGCTTACTGTCAAAGTAGCTGGTGTCATCCTCTGCCTCCAGCTGAGGAATGAACTCAGCTTTCTGCCGCAGGAGTCCATTCCAGTCCAAACCCAGGAAAAACGGGTACTGTTTGACCTCTGAAGCTCCACCTACAATCACATTGTACACCATGAAATGTAAGAAAGATATAAAAGTTATCTAAAACTGAAAAAGTAAAATGACTAGGTGTCCTGTTGTTTCAGAGAGGTAGTTCATTAAGTGTAATTGTGCAATAATGTTTTTGGAAGAAGCTAATCTGTTTTTCTTTCCCCCTCCTGCTACAAATTTTTAGGATTTTAGGATAATCCACTATGAACCCAGTATCAGGCAGTGTCTATAATTTGAATGTGTTGACCAGCAGTAAACTCAGTAGTACCAGTTCCCAGTCGTTCCAGAGGGTTTTGCCTTAGCAGGTGGGTGATCAAGTCTTGTGCATCTGTAGGTAAGGAATCGTCTCCTTCTGGCCAAATTATTTCATCTGCAAATTACAGAAAACAAAGGCCAGTGAGAGGATCACAACTTAAAACAGCAAACAATAATAATAAAACAGATTATGGTTTATGATCATGTAAGGTTGTTATTAATCAATTTGAAGCATTTTGATGCTTTCAGGTCAGTAGTACACATGCAACACACCACGCTAGTATTTTAAGTCTTGAAAGTCTTGATCATTTATGCTATTCCAGTAGTCTTTTGTCAAAACTGAATATGTAACAGCATCATAATTGTATAAAAAACTAAAAGTAGATGGTTTATTTTCCCGTTTTAACCATTTTGGACAAACAAGTTTGGATTTATATCACAAAAGAACCAGGATCTGTGCTGTGGAAGTGACTCATCACTCACTTTAGCACTTACCACTGACTACTTGTCCAAAAAGCTCTTCAGGTGTGTCCCCAAAAAATGGAACACAGCCAACCAAGAATTCATAAAGGATGATCCCCATGGCCCACCAGTCCACTGGCTTCCCATAGCCCTGCCTGAGGATCACCTCTGGGGCAATGTACTCTGGAGTGCCGCACACCTTCACAAGCAAACCAGACAGATGAGTTTGGACTAATACCACTTTGTATTCAGATCGCTCAGATCGATGGCTGCTTTTCAACTCACCTGTTTGTCAAGGAACTCCCTTGTGTCTTTCTCCATGTGACCCTCGTACAGGTTGGTGGCCATGTTCATCAGGCCAATTTTAGATAGGCCAAAGTCTGTCAGCTTGATGTGGCCCATGGAGGTAATCAACAAACTGTTGAGTGGAAGAAGTCAAAAACACCAACATCAACACAACATTTTTTCCCTAAGTAGATTTTTCCTTTGTAATTTCATTTTGGGCAAATGCTGTCAGTAAATGCTGCAAGCAAAAAAATGTCACCATTTCCTAAAGAGAGGCCAGTATCAGTACAGAACGGTGCTGGAGGAAGTGGAAGCGTGTACTCACTTGTCAGGTTTAAGATCTCGATGCACAATGCCATAGTTGTGGAGGTACTCAAGGGCAAGGACTGTTTCAGCAAAGTACATCCTTGTCATTTCCACAGGCAGTGGGCCCATGTTCTTCAGCAAATTGGCACAATCTCCACCTGAACAAAACAGAAAGTCACAAAACCACATTTATGATGCTGTGGATTTTAGACATTTTCCTGAATTTTGATCCATTGACTCTTAGCATGGGTTGCTTTTAATGTAAGGATCTGGGAATTAATCTTTCTACCTTTATGCTTATTGTACATTACCTTCAACATACTCCATGACCATGCAGAGGTGCCGTCGTGTCTCAAAGGAGCAGAACATGGAGACAACAAAGGGGTTCTCAGCAAACGTCAGGATGTCTCGCTCCACGAATGCCTGCTGGATCTGGTTCCTCAAGACCAGGTTCTGCCGATTGATCTTCTTCATGGCAAAGCGCTGGCGGGTCTCCTTGTGGCGCACCAAATACACGGCCCTGTCAAAAACCACAATCCTTGTGAGACTCATTCTTTATGCTAAAAAGTTAAAAGGCTGAGGATGGAATTTTTGCATTTTCATTTCCAATTCATTCTGTTTTTTAAATGTTGGAAGTGTTTTTGTGAATTGTGGGTCTTGTGACACTTAATGATAAAGAATAAAACAGTCAGGCAGCAATCACATGGAAAATGAATAAAAACAATGTCAGCCTTCAAATATAACCTGTCTTCTTACCCATAAGCCCCATTACTGATGAGTTTGATGGTTTCAAAATCACTTTCCAGAGGTTTTCTTCGAGTCAGGGGCAGCATCTGAGGGCCCTTCTTCTATAGAAGTAGAAACACAGCATTAGAAGGCATGTAAAATTTTGCATGTTTGAGCCTAATAAATTCAATTTTCATACATGTTATGTTACTGACAATCATTTCCTAAAGCATACTACTGGAATGGTGAATTAAAAATGTTTTTCCTACCTTCCAGACCGCCATTGGTTTCAATTCATTCTGGTATGCTATTAAAATCAACTTGTTGATACTTGAAATGTTCTTGGGATAGGTAGTCCATCATTGTGAGCAACACGTGTATTCAGGTTTTTTCAAAGTTTCATAATTTTAAGTGCAATAAGCGCTTGTTTAAGCGCAATAAAAAGCATGGAGTGAATGTATGTCTCTACCGGGGATTATAGTCCCAAAAGAAGACCTGCGTTTATCAAAAAATTTAAACGACTGTGATTTCATAAGGCTGTGTAACTATTAACAGGCAAAACATCAATTTTTAAGGTGGGTGTATCGCTTGAATATTTGATTCTGAAAGATTAAGAGATTTTGCAAAATATCAGGAAAGTTGAAATACACTTTTATCCTTTGGGAAATGATTGTCAGTAACGTAACATGTATAACATGTATGAAAATTGAATATATTAGGCTCAAACATGCAAAATGGATGGTATGGTCCTTTAANACATGTATGAAAATTGAATATATTAGGCTCAAACATGCAAAATGGATGGTATGGTCCTTTAAAGACTGAGACGTGAAGACATTTGTAAAACCACTAACACTTCTTACGGATACAGTCCATACTAACAGTGAACTCATGCTTAATGAACTGGCTGAATTTAACTTTTTTAGATGGTAATGATGTTATATAACAGTGCATAGCTTAATTTTTTCCCCATACAGCATAATTTTAACATAATGTGATTTTAGGTCATAAAAATGTAAATTTGCATGCTAGGTGGGTGAAAAGTCATTTATAAAAGGACCAAGGTGCCAAGACCAAGTTAATGCAAATGCTGACACAACTTGGGTTAGACTTGTAGCTTTGTCTCCATCTCTTTATCCACCATGGATACATGCAAAAATGTGTTTGTTTAGTGTAAAACAGAAACGATTAATCGGACTTTGGCAAAGTTAACAGCTGCACTGCATGAACGTGAACCCATCTCCCACAATGATGTGTTTGATAATTAAAATCCAGTCTATTGGTAGAAAGGGTATGGATGTCAGCACACACACACACACACACACCAGTTATACCACTCGTCCTGAATGTGATTATTTACCTCCACACTGGCATCTGGCTCTGCTGACACTGAGGGACTGGGGTCGTGAGGGTTAAGCTGTACCATATCTAGAAATACAGAACGAGCAAACATTAGACATTACTGCAAAGAATCCAAACTGTCATCAATAAGCCTCCAACTCTACATTCACGCACAATATTCTGTCTACTGTGTTATGTTTGTGGATCTGAGGTTTGTCGTGTGTTGTACAAAAACATTCCACATTTATTCCAGGATGTAACCTGAATCCTTTACTAGTATGAAGTAATATAACAAGATGTATGTAGACTATCAACAGCAAACAATATTACTTACATTTTTGTCCCTAAGGCTCTTCTGTTGGTTTCAAAAACATGTGAGTTGTCTTATGTACGCTGAAATTTTGTCTGAATTGAGTCGTTTCTGCAAAACCCAATAAAGTTGTATCCTGATGTCCTCCATGCTAACACTGCTAATCTAAGCCACTGTGGTGTCAGAGTTGGAAGAATGGTCTCAAGCCACTTTACTTATTGCAAAGGAAATGCTGGCAATGACGTTCAAACACATATGTCACGACAAAATTTTATGCTACAAGTTTGCGGTCCGGACTGCAGCTGAGAGATTTGACTCCATGCAGCGTTTTCTTCTTCACAGTGGTTTGAAAACATCAGCTCCATCATCAGCTGAAAACCTTGTTACCTTCTAAAAGGTCCCGCGTCAGACCCAGCTGGCTGATGATGTACCGTGGGATGTCTGTCTTGATTCCCTGGCCGACTTTGGCGTGACCTTCTGCTGCCTCAAGTAAGTGATAAAACTCCTCCGGGTCAAACTCCTGTCAACAGCATCCACATCTCATTAATGTGGACGGACTAAAAGCAATTATAGTGCAGCCAATTAATCTCAGCCAGTCTGAATTCAAAGCAAAAAGTGCTTATAATGTCTTTATTCAAAAAAAAAAAAAANTAAAAAAAAAAAAAATCATCATCTTTATATTCTGGAGACCCACATCTGTGATCTATTCACCAATAAATGTCTAAGATTCTCATTCAGTGCTCCTGTAATGTAAGCAGATATCTAGCAGATTCAATCAAACCAATCTCATTTTCAATTAAAAAGTGATTTTCTTACCAGGCACTCAAGGAGTCGAGCGGGCCTGGAGATTATAATGAGGATCTTCTTCACCAGCTGGATGATGATGGTTACCTCCTCGCTTTCAGAGCGCTCGTACGCCTGAAACACACCATGAGAGATGGAAACATTCCTTCATTACAGAGCGCATAATTAAACCCATCCAGTGACTTATAAGCATGGAGGCTCTCTCTAGTTTACACACTAAGCAGCTCAGTCAGTTCGGTGTGTAGGCGTAAAGACAGATCTCAAACTGGGCTGACTGCAGCAATGGACCTCTAGCTGTTAGGTTTTCAAACAGCTAAATTGACTGGCAGCATGAAGTCCTGCTGAGAAACTCCTGCACACAAAGAAGCAATCAGCCGACATGTGCAGGGTTACAATCATCCACTTCACTTAATGTTAAAAACACTTACACATTCGTCAGCAACTGCTACACGAGTGGCTTTGCTAACTCGCTTGCATACTTTGGCATTCTGGAGGATTAATTACATCCACCAAGGGGCAATTTAGAGCACGAAACATAAATCGTACCTGGTCTGCATGGGAAAAAAAACTACTTCTAATTTTGTTCAACAGCATAAACAAAGATGGAGACAAACGAGGAGATAAAAAATTTTGGGTGAAAGAAACTGTGACAGTGGCGACAATGAAGGCATTTACACGAGGCCATTAAATGAATTCTGCTGTGCTCCATCAGCTTCTCCTCTTCACTACGAATTATTTTTCTGGTCACTGTCTCTTGCTGATGTGACAAAAATTGATATTACTGCCCCCCCGAGGTTTCGTAGATACTGCATCTCGTGAAGATGTAAGGTTAATTCTAGAGGACCTACAGGTTAAACGCTAAAGAATAAACTTGTTAATAATAAGATGTCCCAGCTCCTTGTCCTATATGAAAAGTAAATCAGGTCTGCTCACCAACTTCAAGATAGCAGCTAGTGTGATCCAAGCAGATGGGTAAGGCAGCAAGATAAATATTTGTAAAAAAAATTCATGAAAATAACAGAAATTGACAAATGAAATGAGTTTAAACCAAAGGACTCATTCTGGATGAGTCAGCAGTGTACAGGAAGTTGGAGATGAAAATTATGGGGAGGGGAATCTTTCCTGATGAGCATCAGTCACTACATTTCCTGCAGTGGTGACAGTCTGTACTCGTGGCTCATACAGTGACATCACGGTGGGCGTAACTCCATCTGCTTTCCCAGCCTGACCACTCAGTCAGCTAAATCTGTCTGATATGTGATGCCTGTGTCTAACAAAACACTAATTTTGAGCTAAACATTACAAAGAAAGATGATGTCAGCTGATGAAAATGTCTATCATCTTAGGAAAAAAAAAAATCATCCACCTCCACAAATCTACATATACAGCTTCCCCTAACCTTCACCAAAGAGTTATGTTCAAATCATGCAAGTTTCACCCTGTGGACATGACAGTGAAAAGTGTAACAAAGTCAAATTTGTTGCTGAAAAGTCACAGGATTGATCCCTCCGACAAGCATGAGTCCTATTTAACTATTCCAATACATCAATCAAGACGACCTTTTCACTTTGGATACAGCCAGACAGACAAACTATGAGTTACACCCAATTTCAACCCTGATTTATCACAAGCTCAGAGTGGAGCTGAATTTCAGGCTGATCTACGTTCATTTCACCTGCAGTCTGAGGATAACCAGGACTAAGTTATCTATGAATGGGCAATCAGATGGACTTTTGATATGTCAGAAATTTTGGCTGGCTCGGTTGCAGTTTGAGCAGTCTCACAAGGTGATTTTGTGAAGTCATGATCAGATTTCCTGTATTTATTGGTGTGTTTTCGTGTGTGTTTCAGCTGTGTTTTCCCAACAAATGACTACCATAGGCAGATCCATCATAACTGCATTGAGTTGGTTTTGAAATTACTGTAGAAGCATTCATGTTGTGACTAGCTCTGTAGTGATACTGCCATGATTGTTTTGAATGGATTAAAGCTTTATTGGCAATCGTCAAGATAAAACTGTGTTCAGTGTGTGAGAACACGTCAACTGAATTGGTCAGCGTAAGAAATGATGGTCCAAAAAGTGTTCAGCTTATATTTTGTGTATGCTGGGCTGTTATGACCGACTCGTAGGCCACAAAAGAAAGTGAGACGACGCCAAAATAGGTGAAAGCAAATTAAAATTTTTAAAGAAATAAGAATAAATGATAACATGAGGTGTGGAAGTCAGTATCATGATGTGTGAAAGTGCATGATGGTTGGCGTGTAAAACAAAAAAACCCACATCAACGCAGAAGAGAGGAGGGTTGCTGAATGTTGGAGAGCGCCCTGGATGTGAAAGGCAGGCTTTATACTGGGAACACTGGTCAGGTGTTCCCAGTTAGACTGCCTGGTGAACAGTGTCAGACTGCATTTGTTCTACTGTAAGGAAAAGAATTATCAGTTCAGCTGGAGTCGCAGCGAGTCAGCCATGCCTTCTGTCTGACAGCACGCAGAGGAGCAGGGAAGAAGGTTACCATAGAAACATTTTATCACTACAGAGAAAAGACCAGTGACTAAACAAACAAACACACAAACATCAATGGCATTTTCTGCAGCCAGACCTATGCAGACCTCTGGCTATGAGACGGTCACTGAGTGATGTGTCTGATTTCACCCGGTTCAGTCAACTTCACTTTATAACTTCATCCCATCTGAGCGTCCAGTGACGAGTTCACAGGCTTGCGAGTTTGTGCTTCAAGCTTTAAAGCTACAAATAACAGGAAATTAACGTTTTATATTTTCCATCACTGATAACCAATATCTTCCTGAAACCGGCTTTTCAGTCATGGAACCTCACTCAGTTCCGTCCATGTACGCGTCTTGCATTTTTGCCTTAGTCGCAGTACAGTGTGCATTGTTTGTGAGGGACTGTCACCTGGGTGTGGCTAGCAGAGAACTGGTTTGTGGATATCAAAGAATGAAGGAAGAAGAGATAAATGGCAGCTGATGCAGCTACCGTGTCTAAACTTTCACCTGACTGGAATGAAGAGATTATGGAGAGTCTGTAAACACTATCGCTTCAAAGTAAATCAATATCACTATTACCTTTTTTTTGCAGCTGTCAAAGCTATTTTGACCCTTGTAGCATGTCTCCCTAAAGGACAATATCGATGATTTTGCATTTTTTCAAACCCAATATATACTAACCACATACACGTTATGTTACTGTTATTTTCCAAAACACAAAATCACATTTTAGGTGTTGTTACTTTGCCAAATCCCCTAATCTTTCAAAATAAAATGTTCAGGTGATACAGCCACCTTAAAACACAATAATTCAACTTCTAACACATACTGGTATTTGTAGAAGGCATAGTCGTTTTAATTTCTCAGTAAAAGCAGTCTTCTACTGGGTCTATATTTCATGGTGGAGACATACATTTTCTCCCGTGTAGCTCTGATTGGTTAAATGAAGTAACTTTAACAAAAAATTTAATAGACATCGTGTTCGCTGTGATGGATTACTCATCTCAAACATGTTTCAAGTCTCTACAAGTCGATTGGCTGTCTGGAAGGTAGGAAAAACAATTAGAAAATTACTCCTCCAGTAGTATTTTTTGGAAAATGACTGGCAGTAATGTAATGTGTATGCAGGTTGTATATATTGGGCTCAAACATGCAAAATCTCCAGTATGCTCCTTAATAGAACATCTGCACATAATTTTCATATCAGCCTGCATGTTAGACCAAACCAGTCAACTGACAAGACAGTTTGTTTCCCCACCTCGTGAAGCAGCTTTTCCAATTTCTCCTGCAGCTCAGCGAAGTAGCAGGATGTGACGAGGCCTTTCTGGGATTTGTCCAGGCAGTCTCTGACCAGCTCCACCAACTGGTGCTGGATGAAACCCAGCACACCGTCAGCCAGCGGGAGGGAGCTGTCTGGAGAGCAGTGGGTGACAATCTCCAACAAGCGCTCCTCCATCTGGGCTGTGGCCTGGAGGGAGGATGAAAACACACACAAACACACACAGACATGCAAAGTTAAGAGAGCTAACAAAACCGTAAGATTTTCACTTACTTGGTGATCAGAAGCAAAGGATTCAACAATTAACCAACTGCTGAGAATCAAGTACATTTCTGAAGAAATATGGCCTCTGTGAAAACTGATCTGCTTACCTTTGGAAACCGTTCTTTGTAAACGTGGTTCATCATGACTATCTCATTATCAAAGGAGACACTTGCTCGCCCAGGGCTGCAACCGGAGCAAAATAACAATTTAGTATGCTTTAATTACATTCAAATGCATTCTGAAATTTCCTGATACACATCATCCAATGCAACTGTCCCCAAGGGTGGGGGGTGGAGTGGGGTGGAGGGAGAGCATATATTATTGGGCGGAGGCACCGAGACTTTAGAAAGGACCAAAAGGCAAATCTAACCCTACCAAACTAACTCATGCACAACACAAAAGACACGTATGTTTCTGTCTGCTGAGAGCAAATATTCAATTTTGCAGGTTCATTGGGTAGAACAGATGGAGTAGAAACATCTCATACACATACATCCCTCAGTCATTTCTTTTTGTCATGAAAGCTCCCTCTGCTAGGGTGGAATGAAAAATGCACTTTTGTGGCTCACCGTGGCTCTCTGAACCAGCCCCCGCCCACCCAACTTCCCAAGCCTCGTCTCCAGTTCAGCAGTGCGATCCCTGAGGCGCGCTGCTAGCTAGCACGCCTACACGCAGCGCACCATGGTGTCAGAACACAGAGCTCTCCTCGTGCATTGCGCAAACAGCACACAGAGCCGAGCCAGCACACAAAAGCTGTCAGAACCACACAGCTCCGTGCGTGTAATCAATCAGATTCCCTTTAGCTGCCCAGTGTTTCTTCACACACAGACATTTTGACATCTTGCAGTCTGCCAGTACAAAGACAACCTCTTAAAAACTGTAAAAAAAAAAAGGCAAACTTTGAGCAAAGTCAGTTTTTTCAAATTGGTCTTTATATAATAACTATGTAATAACTGTAGATAGATAACCAACCAACCGATTCAAGGAGCAAGCAAACTCTCCACTCCTGTCAGATTCTAACCAGAAGAGCCTCATAAGAGCACAGGGCCAAACAAGCCAGATAGAATCTGTCTTTTTCTAATATACAGCCAAAAGAGAAAGAAATGACTATAATACACATAATATTTTCTGGATCTTTCTCCAGATACCTCATGTTACTGTTCAGCAATTCCAGTAACTTGACCAGGCAAATATTTTAGTCCAACAGATCTGGATCCTTGTCCAGATTTGGACTAAACTGCACCTATTGGTAGTCTATCCTGGGATAAATGTGGCTTATTTTTTTCATTGAGATTGGTGTATTACTTTTGAAGAAACTGAGAAAATATCCAGCCTCGCCTTGTTAAGAAATCATTTTAAAAAATTAAAAAATCATTTAAAAAAATCTCCTGGATGTAGCCCTGGATTTGGATCAGTAATAAAATGTAATGGGTTCATCTTTGGGCCATACCCTAACCCTCCACCAAGTTTCATCAAAATCGGCTCAAACGCAATGAAGGAAACTACCATTCACGGGTGCAATGCCAGACCTTTGAATCATCAACAAAATCTGAGATGTAGGTCTCAACTTAGAGGTCTGGAACCAGACTACCTTTGATTTCCCTACAGGACTAATTCTACTGTTAGGTGGAGCCAGAAAACTACCTGAGGCTCCGGGACCGAGGTCGTATAATGGTGGAAGACCGGCCATCCTCATCGGTCATGCTGTCTGTGCTGCGGAAATGTCTGAAGAGGAAGTGCAGCTCATCTTGAGTGGGCTGGGAGGGAAGCTGGTGGAGGCGCTCCTGGGAGGAGGAGGAGGACTGCAGGAGAATAAAGGATCCATCAGTGACGACAGGATTTCGTTTCTATACTCAGCAGGTTCGTATATTTATTTCTAGCTAATGGTAATTCAGCTACAACAACACTGGTTAGAAATCAACTTGTAATCAGGAAATGAGGGTATAAAACCTCATAACTCAACATCTCATCAGTCACCGTGGTTTGTTACATAATCCTGGACATCCAAATGATGTTCTAGTTACTAATATAGTAACATAATTCTTTTGATCAATGAAGGTAATACAGCATTATGCAAAATGCATATGCTATTTGCATATTTATCTCCATTCCATGTCAACAGCTGCATGCTGAACTTTGTGCTAACAACAGGAGCTACAGAGTATAAAGAAGTCTGGTTTACATATTAATTCTGAATATCAAAGAATTCAATCAGAGCTGCTGAATAAACTTAATTAATACCTCTCCAGCCAATCAGAGATGTGCATTTTGCCAGGTGAGAGTGTATTCAACCATGAAAGAAGTGAAGGCATCATTATTCACACAAATAACTTCTTTTCCGTGTCTACTGAGGCATTGAGTACACTGTTGGATGGACGCGGTGTACATTGCTGGCAATCTGTTTGGTTTTTGTGGCCCATGTGTGCTGAACAGAAGAACATAAAGAGGGGCGGCATCTGTGATGTCTTTTTCCAATGTGCCAGTATAAAAAGGGCTTTGAGTGCCGCTGAAGAGGCTTTTGTCTGCGGTGACCTCTGGGTCTGAGCCTGAGTCGACCCAATAAACTTCTTTACAATAACTGCACATGGTTTTCACCACAAACTCAGCCTCACCCAACAGGGGAACCTTTCACTTCATCTCTGCGTTTCCCTTCAGCATTTTAGAAACTGATGGAAGTAGGTCACTGACGGGTTTTATCCTAAAATGATGGTTTGAATATTCATCTAATTACAAGGGCGCCCACTCTTATAAAACTACACAATATCAAAACTACTTCTGAAAGCGCAAGTAATGCTTTTTTTTAGAAATCACTTTTTCTTCCTACATTTTTTTGAAATTTTTTTCCCCCCTAAAATGCAAAATCAATAAAACATCATATCTAAATTCAGGTTAAACTAAATTAAAACATCCATTGTCAGTAACAAAAAAAATCCTAATTAACTGAATCTTTTCTTAAATTTATTCCTAATTACATACAGAGCAAAAGTACTGTAGGTTGTAAAGTTTTTATGTTAAAAGGCTGCAAGAAAATAAAATCACTTGCAGCATGTAATTGAATATCAAGCACAACTCGGGCACACACACACTCCTCATTAACATGCACACACACACACATACAGACTGCGAGAATGACTCATTCAAGCAGATGATGGAGGAAAACAATTAACAGTTTGTCATCTTGCTCTTGGCTTTCACCATTTACTATTGCATAATCCAATGTTCTATTTGAGCTGAACGAGGTGTTAGAATCGCCGGGCTGCCACGTACCGCTCGGTGAGGACGGCGCCATGTTTTGATGACTTACCGAGACTGTGGAGCTCGGCGGATTGGTTCCATAGCCAGAGGAAGGGAGAGATGCCAGGGACCATCTTCGGCCTTCGGCTCTAAGAAAAACAGACATGCTCATTATATAAACCTCAGCAACTTACGCTTAAATTAGGATTTCATATGTAAAATCATTATATAACAGACAATAGAGTCCCCCTTTGCCTAGGAGAGCATAACATTGATTTATTTCTCTTTTTCCAAATCATGAAAATTGGGTTTCCTGCCATTTGAGTCAGCAGCTCATTAACTTTATCATAAAGATGCAAAATGTTCATATTTTTTTTTTGTCGGGGAGAATTTTGTTAGTGAATAACCAACAAGCTTAAAAAAAAAAAAAAGGAAAAAAAAAAGCACAAGACACGGTGCAAGAGTTTAAGAAAAAGCTACCTGTCTGCACGAGCCAAGTGACTGAAAATCATGGAAGCAGCAGAGAGAAAGAGAAAAGCAAAGAGAGTTTGAATGGGCTTCCAGAACATTTCAGAGCGTCTTGATTTACTTTGCAATCTTCACAGTAGTGTGAGTGTTTCTGTGACCCGTGGCATTCAGATGAGGGATTCATCCTGACAGTGTTTCCTGTCATGCCAGTTTTCATTTATCCAGATGTGAAGCACGCACACACATACACACAAGCCATTTGAGGATATACTGTATATTATAAAACACAAATAACTCTTCACTTTAACGATAACAGTAAAACATCATGCTAATGCAGTGTCCACAGGTCTGAATTTATCATCGAAAACACTTAAACTGAAAGTTTTTTTTATTAAATTTGGACTTTTGTTGTTTCAAAAGCAGAGAAACCAAGAGATGTATGACACCAAAGAATTTAAATGAGAAATCCACAGGAATGAAAGTGACCACACAGCCATCATGTTCACAAAAAGACACAATTTGATTGCAGCTACGACCCACATCTATAAACCAGCACAGATAAATGAAAACTCACACAAAGAGAACTACAGCGTGCAAAACGTGACAATTAAAGCTGTAAAGATAACATTTCACTTCAACAGTAACAGTTCCTTGTTCCTATGTTGGTTTATGTTTTTATCCAATGTCAGGCTGTATGATGGATACAAAGTAAGGAGAAGATGTGACAATAACTGGACAAACCGAGGAGAATCACCCTGTTGCAAAACTAAATTTACTTAACAAGAATCATGAAGTTCATATAGTCGTTACAAAAAACTCACATCACAAACAGTAGAACTCGACAGCAGAGTGGAAGTAGGGCCCATAAAAAAAATCATAAAATGTGTTTTCTTCCATTATCTTTATCTTCTCTTAGTCTATATGCTGAATTTTCCTCCTCCAAACATTTAAAAGCTTTTAATAGTGCAGTGTTGATGTACCTTCGAGCAAATGGGAAGTTGAGGCAGGTCGTGGTTGAGACATTTCGTGGGCTGTCTAAAGGGCTGCTGGCTGCTGAAAAGAGCAAAGACACAATTATTACCAACACTACTCACAACTGCAACGATTAACCCCCCCCCCCCNCAAAAAAAAAGGTGAGGGATGTATGTAAATGTCTGTGTGGTTCGTTTACATGCAGGAGGTTGAGTGCCAATTACGACGAGAGAGACCCGATTAGAGCCTGAATGTAGACTGTGATTAAATACTCCTCAGAGCAACGGAGCTCAGAAAAGAAGCACATCCACATCCTGACGGTAAGAGGAGCTCTTCAGAAAAACTCTATTCACATGCAGCTGCAAAACATACATTTAAAAGGACCATACCGATGGTTTTGTATGTTTGAGAATAAACATGATCTGCATACATGTTACAGTACTACCAGCCATTTTCCAAAAAAATACTACTGGAGTGGTAGATTTTCAAATTGTTTTTGGTTTCAGTTCGTTTTGTACGCTACAAAAAAATTAATTTGTAGAGACCTGAAATATACTTAGATACCTAATCTATCACAGAGAACAACATGCTGCTATTATTTTTCATCAAAGTTACTTAATTTAACCGATACAACACTGAGCTACATGGAAGAAAATGTATGTCTCCGCCAGGGAATATAGAAAAAAGAAATTAAAACAACCATCCCTTCTACATGTTAACATGCATGTTAGTAGGTGAAAGATAGAATTATAAGTTGGGCGTCTCATCTGAACATTTGATTTTGAAAGACTAGGGGATATGGCACAATAACACGAAAACTGAAATACAGTTTTATTTATTTATTATTTAGTTAAACATGCAAAAACACCTATATGGTCCTTTAATGTCTTGGTTCCCATGATGCTCCCTCATTCTTTGGGTTTGTTGAATCTTATATTAATTTTCAGACATGACAGGGCAGTTAATTGAGACTGACTGTCTAAACCTGATAAATCTGCTAAATCAGTCTCAGTCTCTGTTGGTCACACAGCTTACGAGTCAAGAGCGGAACCAGCTTAGTCTTCTATTCCTGAGCTTGTGGGAGGGTGAGATGTCAAACTGCTCACGAACCTTAACATGAGATGAGCTGATACTTTAATGGCATGACATGGGAAACACTTGATGTGATAAAAATTCATTAAACATGATCAAATTTTCTATATTTCCAAAGCCTACATTTAAATAACTATGGAGACGGTTTTGACTCATGAGCCTGAGTTTACATTCATGTCTATCGTGCTTCATCTGATCTCCAGCGTTTACTCCTGTACTTCAGTTTGTTCGACCTGGTGAGAATAACACCAGATAAACTCAGGAAGCACCAAATCAGAGAGACGGGTTTTTTTTACTAAAGGTGTTTTCACACCTACATGGCGATTGAATCAGACTCAGGTATGTTTTCCCCTCATCAAATCTAACATGTCGCTGAAGGTGAGCCTGCATGTAAAACTCACCTACAATCATATTTGTCCGAGGGTTTCGCGACACAGACAAACATAGTTAATAAACCTACAGAATCAAGTTTTAAAATAAGATTTTTGAAAATGAAATGTCCAACAATCTTAGTCAATTTTTTATTAACTAACACTGGTGCAAAAATTACATGTTTAATTTCAAAAGCAAGACTGCAGTGGGCCTTTAAGCCAAATGTGCTACTTTTACCTCTGACATAACAATCTTCACACAGTTGAAAATGTAAGACAGTGAGACTGTAATTTGAAACATGAAACAAATCCCGAGATGAAAGGGGTTGATGATGGAACCATACAGTTTCTGACACCTGATAACCACAGCTCCTGAAAGCAGAGCAGAACTAAATGAAGTCTGACTGATGCTCCCATTTAGATCTTCATTTGTGTGTGCATGAGAAGCACACACCCCTCCCTGTGCTAAACCGGTTTGCTCTTTCTAAAGGTTACAAACACTCGTGCTGAGTCTTACCGGTGTGAAGCGAGAGTGGAGAGAGCGGACGGGACAGCGTGGGTGATGGCGTCCCAATACCGAGGCTCTTCCTGTTGCTGCTGCGACAGCTGGAAAACAAACAGGAGTTGTAGTTTATATGATGAATGAGGCCATGACTGATTGGCCAATCAATCTGTTGTAACTACATTGCAATAAGCAAGTTCCAGAAGCACAATAATAAAGTGAAACTGTGAACAAAATACATGCAAACCTTAGAAGTGATGCTGAATCCTGCCAACATCTTTTAAGTCACACACTTTACAGTGAAGAGGCAGATAAATAAGCTTGATTTGACCTGACTATTTCAAAATGCATTATTTTTTTCTATTTTGGTAAAACTGGTCTACACACAAGCTGCCTGCTAAATTATTTTGCATCAGAAGTGCTACAAGTCCTCGTTTTCTACATTTTAAGTGACCTAAACCTGTCACTAAACATTGGCGCTAATGCATTTCCATCTGCAGATAAAGAACAGAAATGAAGACAGATGATTCAATGTAGAAAGTAAAAACTTGGTGTTTTGACCCTTTGTTTATCCATAATTACATGTCTGTCTCATGCAGTGTCCATCTGGTTCAAGTCATATTTCTGTGTGTGTGTGTGTGTGTGTGTGTCTTGGCTGTTCTACTTAGGGTCTTAATGACAGCGTGACACTGGGCAGATTAAGGAGAGATCCAACAGTTTAAGTGACAGAGAGACCTACTAAACTGGGAATGTTTAAACACATTAAATCAGAATAAAGGTCTTTACAAGTGAGAGCTGTAAACAAAAGCCACATCTGGATCTGTGAAACATCTGTATTGATGTAAATCAGAAATGTGCAGGCACAGTATCAAAAGGAAGTGGACGGAAATGTCTAAGATGCTTTGTTTAAAACAAATCATATTAAATAACTACATAAATAATGAAAAAAAAATTTTTAAAGGCCGCATTCCATTTTGGTGAGCCAGTAATAGAGTTGTAGTATTATACATGCTTGTTTATACTTTAAAAAACATAAGATGAAATGACGAAGTAAGAGGCTGGTGAACTAGTCACACAACACTCCGTGCATTTAGAACATTAACATTTGGTTACACTCCAATTAACATAATACATCATTTTTTTTAATGTCATGTAAACACCATAATTAGATTGAAATTTGCATAAACTGGCATAAGATCCGAGTACCAGACCTAGAAGATGCAATGGTAAATCAATTTATGAATGTTAAAATCACAGGAAGCCACCTCCACACGTTTTTCCTCACCTGGCAGATTATCTGCATACCCCGATTGCACAACGCATTATGTATATTGAACAAACTGCAGAATCCTATTAATTGCGTCTGTGTATACAGCTTATTCACATTTTTGCCTAAATCGCAGAATAGACAAAAATAAATCTGAACATAGTGTGCATGTAAACATGTGACTGTGTGCAGGATAGTTATTAGAAACTGTATTTTGTAATTTCTACTTCTGATATTCCTCCTGGCCATAACTGGTCCAAATATCACATGGTTGATTGTGTCACCACTGCGAGGTCTGAAGGCAGAACTCTATCGGTTATGGCACGGGGGGGGGGGGNAAAAAAAAAACACCCTAAGGGCCTGAATCACCACCCAGAGTTTTGCAAGATGTCTTTTTGACCTGAAAACTCTACTTTTTTAAAACTAAATTTTCTACTATTTTTCTACTATTTTTAAAACTAAGTTAAAGACTGTTCTCTTTTCCACTGCTTTTAATAAATTGGTTTTTACGTTTTTTTTATTTTACTCTATCTTAACTTGTCTGTATATGTATAAACTTACACTGTACTTAAATCATTTATTTATTTTAATTTTTTTTTTTCTCTTCTCGAATTTTCTATCTGTATAGCACTTTGAATGACCTTTGTGTATGATAAGGTGCTGTATAAATAAAATTTGCCTTGCCTTTGATATATACTGAGGCCTTCACTTTGCTTTTTCTATAATAAAATGTCTGTGTAAAAATCACATATATCTGTGTTACAACAGGGAAACATGATCAGCAAACCTATGTGAAAACCATTTGCACACTTGGCAGTTCCAGTATTTGCCAAACTACACACCACAGGCAGACTTGGCTACAAACATAAGTCTGCAAACATAGGTGCTGTCTGCTGCAGAGCATCAGCCTAATAAACCTGAAGAAAAAGTGTGGTCCTTTGTCTCCATTCAGGATTAACCAGTGAGATTATCCCTGCTGTGAAAAACGTAAATATGACTGAAACTCTTATCTGCGGGCAAATACACGACAATGCACCAATGTGGCCGTGACAGATGAAGCAGGAAAGCTGTTGAGAGTCAACATACAAAAAAGAAAATCTCCTGTCAACAAGGGGGTGTGTGCACCAAAAACAGCAGGCCTAAGCTGAACCACAGATGTCCAGGACTCTGTGTATGAGAGAGAGAGAGAGAGAGAGAGAGAGAAATAATCCCCTGGTCAAGTTTGACCAATAACATTCAACCAAGCAGATTTTCCTGTGACACTGGAGTGAATGGAGACAATGAACAGGCTGTTCAGAGTGACAGCCTGCAGCTTTTTCACACTGCAGACATGTGTTTCCTTTCTTACAAAAAAAGAAGCCTTAAACCTTGTATAGCTCTCATCAATGTGACACCACTGACTGCTGGGTACCTGAATGCATCTCTGTTTTAATGCATGTATGTGAGTTTAGGTTTGACTGTCCAGTTTTATTAAGTCTTAGAGGTTCACTGACCAGGTTTCTACAGTGTCAAAGGTTACGGATTTCAGTTTGATAAACTCAAAAGCTATGTACACAAAATGTGTTAATGGGAGACCTTTGTTACATAAGCAAGTCCTTAAACTGGACACAAATGGAAGAACAAAGCAATATTTCTAATTTTACTCGTCCTTTGATGACTGGTTTTCACCCAATAAGCATGCTAATACTTTGATTCTATTCCTTTATCAATAACAAATCACTTTTTTTTTTTTTTTACNTCTTTTTTTTTTTTTTTACATGTAAACACCATAATCAGATTCAGATCATCATTTGGAATATCCTGAGTAACCGATCAATTTACTCAAGCATGTAAACGATGTATTGTCTTATAATTGGTATACGCAATATCCACAAGTATTTCCTTACCTGCTGTCTTTCTCTGATATGTGGATTCAGCAACATATTGAGTAAACAATGGAATCCTATGAATTATTTATGTATAAGGCTTATGCCACATTTTTGCATACATTGTGCATGTAAATATACTGACTGACGTATCTTTTCAGAGTAGATTTTAACATGCCTGTTTCACCTTTTCAACCTGAGCTCCACTTCTGACAACAAGATTATTACCTGCAGCTAGCAGCTGAAAGATGAGCAGGACAGGATAGCAGGCAGATCAGGTTGTGTGAAAGTTTTTGTTCCTGGTCTGGATAAAATTATTTCTGTCCAGATCTGGGCTGGTTCCACCTATTGAGTAAGTGGGTCATAGACATATTGCATATCCAAGTTCACTAAAGGAAAAATCTAGCACATACATGTGCAATGAAGCCTTTGCTGTGAGAAAACTCATTTTACAGCAAAACACAGACAGCAGACTGGATGAGTGGCTTTCAACAAAGACCTTCACTGATTCTCACAGGATTACAGCCTCAGACTGGAACAGAGGAGCTTCTGTGGGGAACATTTGGACATTTTTAGGCATGAAAGCATAATCAAATTTTCATAAAATTAAATGTTTTTCGAGTTTCTGCTCAAAGGCCTGTTTGGACTTACATAACAGCACAAAAGATAACATCGGAACGCCAAAATAAAGCGCAAACTCCGCAGCATAACTACCTTTTTGAGCGTTTCAGCAGCGCTACCGAAACAAAATGGGACTTGTTCTGGCTTGGCGGTGCAGAGTGACTGGGATCCGACATGCTGGAGGTTTTTCTTGCATAACAAAGCGGGCAGGATGAGAGCCCGTTTCAAAGTGCTGGTGGCTTCAGCAAACTGAAGCTCAGCTCGGTGAGAAGACTCCGGCTCTTCCCTCCATCGTCTCCCTTCGTATTCACAGCCAGCCCGCNGCTCGGTGAGAAGACTCCGGCTCTTCCCTCCATCGTCTCCCTTCGTATTCACAGCCAGCCCGCCTGCCGCTGCTGCTAAAGCCGCAGAGGAGCTACATGAGCCGGGGAGCTCTCTGACTGCTGTCCGCTCCACACCTGAGCTACATGGCTATTTGTTTGGTATAAAACCGAACACACAACAAAACACACACACACAACACACACCGCTGCTGCTTAGTTTACCAGAGAGACGTTACTGGCTGCGCGTGTGTCCGTGAGGAAGCTGAAGCCTCATGCTGCATTCAGGTGCTACTCCTTGCCTCCGACTTCTCAGAGCTGTGAAGTTAGGCACTGATGCTGCGTTCAACAGACCTCGGAAGTCGGATTTTTCCCAGTGGGAAGTTCCAACCGACCTCAAACCGTTACAGCCAAATGTAAACAAAAAAGCATGGCTGAACACCAATAAATAGTGTAAGATTAAATAAACTTAGTNAAATGTAAACAAAAAAGCATGGCTGAACACCAATAAATAGTGTAAGATTAAATAAACTTAGTAATAAATGCTAACTAAACTAAAGTTAGATTACAGGACTGTTTGGTTGTGTTGTTTTATAATGATATTAATCACACTGGTTTTAAACTTTGTGCAGAGAAATAATATTCTGAAATTATTTACACTTACGTATCAATGGTAAACAGTTATTATACACTGTATATAGTTAACTAGGCAATATATTTAACCTTTTTATTTAAATTTCACGCAAAAAAAAAACTTTATTCGCCTGTTAGCTGATCATTTCCATTCATAAAGCTTGCTTCCATGGGCGCTGCCATGTTGAGGACGTCATACTCGTGAAGTCAGGGTACATAATTTTGGTCTGAGTTTCCAAGTTTGAGCTCCGACTTCAAGTGCCATTCCAACACATTTTTACAAGTATGAAGTCGGGAAAATCTGAGTTCCGAGGTCTATCGAATGCAGCATGGCTGACTGAATGCAAAAGCTCCTGACATTTCAGTACTATTTTTTGCAGTATCTGCACATAGCTTGCGTAATATATTCGCTGTTAATGTTTTACACTTCTTGACTTTACTCTTTTTCTGATATTTCTTGACTTTATTCTGTTAACCACCCAGGAAGTTAAGTTTTTACCCATATCTGTTTGTTCCGGTTCCTTACAAACTGTTTGCTGTATGTATGAGATGGCCGAGGTTTGTATTCGGAGAGTCGAGTCAGGTGGCCCAATCATCAAAATCTCAGTTTTACTTTCATTCAGTTTGAGGACATTTAGAGACATCCAGGCTTTAATGTCTTCCAGGCAGTCCAATAAGGATTTTAGGGAGTTCTTGCTTNATTTAGAGACATCCAGGCTTTAATGTCTTCCAGGCAGTCCAATAAGGATTTTAGGGAGTTCTTGCTTTTTTGTGTCAGTGGTAAATAAATTTGTGTCATCTGCATAACAATAGAAGGTGATGCCATGTTTTCTAAAGATGGACCCCAGGGGAAGCATGTACAATGAAAAAAGGATGAGACCAAGAATGGACTCTTGAGGGACCCCATAGATGAGAGGAGCTGAGGAGGATGAAAATTCACTAATGCTGACTGAAAAACTAGGCAACATAATGTCCTTCTTCTTCTAAACCTGAACACTGTAAATGTTCCCTTATCTAAATAGAAAGTAGATACACGGCTGACTATGCAGCCACATATCAACATTGTACATGCTTGGGCTGAGCTAAGTTTGGCCGTCTCTGCTGGCTGGACTGGCAGTGGGACTTGGCATTCATCTCAACTTGAGATGAATGCCAAGTCCCGCTTGTCAAGCCATCAGTTATATCCACGTCCACTGTGTGTATTGTATAAACTTGCTATCTTTGAAGGCTGATTTTTGATAACAATGTAAATTCATGTCTGCCTGAGTAGGAAATGTAGAAAACTGAAGTTTATAAGAAGAAAATTCTCAGAAAAGTAATTTATATAAGTATATTAACAACTTCAAGATATGATTAGCAACCTTAATTTACAACTTAATGCACTTTTTCTGTAATGCAGATAGTGTTTAGTTTAACTGTAATCGTGGAGACTCTTTAGTCCTAGTGTAATTCAGAACTACAGTACTATCATAGAAAATACACACTTCCCATGTTCAAACAATGGTAGGAAGATATTTCCAACAGAACTTGAATGCAGCAAAGACGTTGTTGAGTGACACCATGATGAGACAAGCAGAGGGAGGACCCCAGCCAAACCTTTCAGCAGTGGTTCATTCCATTGCAAATAGTGCCTATAGTGTATATATCTGTATGAATTTAAATTTAAATTTTACCATACAATCAAAAAGTGGAGCTACTGAATCCATGATAATAATTGTGACTGCAAAATCCCAAATTCTTTCAAAGACTGAATTATTTCATTCATTGAGGATCTAAACAATTTCAAACTGTCAGCTTTTCATGCAAAATCTTGTCATATATGAAATCCTATTTTTATTTTATAGGTGCAACTTCACACACCAAGTGTATGTATAGATGGTGCTTGGACCTTAAAAAAAACAAAAACAAACAAACAAACAAAAAAAAAAACAGAGTTCAGAATCACAGCTTCCACTTTGTGAGTCTGTATGAATTATTTAGAGGTAAATGCTGATAAAAAACATTTTCCAGGTGGCATGATGCTTCAAAGTAACACTTTTGGGTAACCACATTAATTGTATATGATGGTATTATCAGAGGACAGGTTTACCTGCAGTCAGATATGACCGATACTGACTGCACCTGCAGTCAGTATCGGTCATACTGCTGTATCAATGACATCAACTCAAACTATATTCATCATATCAGAGTAAAAGAGTGATGTGAAGGGAAGTGATTTACTTCTGTGCAATGACAGAACCTGATGCATGGAAATGTTTCTGGATGGTGTAAGACTCCAGGGTGAAATGTTGTGAAGAAAGATGCCATGAAATGCAGTATGTTGATAGACGGCATACTGCAACAATCTGCCGAACCGTGACATCAATCTGTGTTTGTGTGATAAGTGTTATATGTTAAGATAATCATGTCGATCACATCTGCTAAACATTCTGAGAGGGTTTTTGCATTCTCTGTAAATTTTGCTCATTTTCCAGCAGATCAGTGGGGATTCATTACTGTAGAGAATGTGGTGTGACAGCCTCACACTGCTCACACATCCAGTAACATGCTGGATGCAGACGCCTCTGTTTGCAGTATTGCCTTCCTCCGCAGCACCCAGCACCGTTGCCAAGCAACCCACATAGACTTAGAGACAACTAATAAATGGAAGGTCTTTACTGGTGAAAGAGAAGCAGCTTAACATGCAAAAATATTTCAGGCTTATTAATTTACACGTCTTTTCATACTAACTGAACTAACTAACTGATGTTATACTTTCTGTAACTAGTTGAGTTAACACAACAGAGTCTGATGTAGTTTGTCCAACTTTTCTGTTGGCCAAACAATAAATAATAATTTTCTGATAAATAATTATTTTCAATGATCTAAAAAATGTTTTATTTAATAATGCAAAGTTTTATTGTAGAACAGTCAGTAGAACTGAGGTAAAGAACAGGAAGTCTTCACTACATTAGGGAACTCAAACAATACAAATAAACAAAAGACACAAAATTAGGTAAGAGCAAATAAAAATTAAAAATATAATCCTAAATAATATTGCTATTGTGTAAAAATGGATATTTAAAAAAATCCCAAAAAAAATAAAAACAGATATTTTTTATTTTCCTTATCCTTTTATTTTTTAAAGTATTTTTAAATATTATTTTTAATTATGTTACTATTTTTGTATTTTTTGTGCAATACCCATTTGCTTCAGAAATGCAGATTTATTTCCTTTTTTTTTTTTTTGTCTCTACTTGGCATAAAATCAGTTGATCCAGTTGAAGCCAGTTGATGAATAATACCGATAACATCAACAATATTGGTCAACTGGAACTGAATTGAATGAGAAAATTTAAATCATCACTTTTTTGGAATTTGTAGTTTATTATCGGGTTGATGAGAAAGATCATTAGGCTTCATGATCAGTCTGATGTTGCTGCCTTACCTCCAGGGATGAAGGGTCTGTAAGGGGCTACAGGGGCTGCAGGGGCTGCATGGGCTCAGGAGGGCTGGACTCTGGCAAGTGGGCGACAAACTGAAAAGGCAGATGTGGTGGCATGAATTAGTGCACCAACTGCACCTCCTCATATGCTCAGTTCCTAGCATCAGTCAGCAGCAAAGCTTTGGCCCGGGTTAGAGAGTGGCTGCTCTGTCTGCCTCTTGTTGGCTGACATCACCAGCTGATGGTGGCAGACACCCGCTGATGCTGCTGCTTCTTTGCTGGCTCAGTTTTCTCCAGGGTGGATCATATATAACATTGCATCTGAGCTCATTTGAACTCTTACAGCACAGGAAATTGCACCTATTGGTCAACATAACAGGCAGAAAATTACATAATCCAAAACACATTCAGTGAGCATCTGTTGACTGATGAGCTCATGACTGCAAGCTATTAAACAGTGTTGGCTATATGTCGTCTTTTTTTAAATTTATCTTTGCATTCAGCTGTCCATTCCTGCCTTTAACATTAACCATGTCTACATAAAGTGCATCCATCAAGATGTAATGCTTTTAAATGAAAATCATCCCCAGCTTCACATCTCAATAGACCATTTTTGCATCAATATATGCATGCTCAGCCATCCTCAGGTCTATATCTCCCTGAGAGGATGCTGATCCAGCGCTGAAGCTATTTTCTATTGATTTCTCTGCTCACATGGAAGCTTTGGGCTCCACAGTGTTGCTATTGTCTCTATGCTGCAGAGGCTTCTCAGTGCAAAACACAGCACCAAAGCACTAATGAATGTGTTGTCATAGTAATGCAGGGAGGATGATAAGAAAAACAACTCCTTGCACAAAGACTCTGCATTCTGTAGTGTCGGCTCATAATTACCCAACACGTGAACCTCATTAAGCTGTATTCACCTTGACATGTTTTCTCCTTCAGATTCCAAAGCACAGCTCTAACAACCAATCAATCATTAATCATTTCCATTTTGCATTCACATTTGTAGGCAGCTAGCTGACACACCTGTCCAGAGTGAATACAAAATCACAGACTAACTCATTGGAGCCCTTCCCGATGAGATGTTCAGTTTGCTTTTTGTTACTGAGCACAGCCACAAACATGCAATTCATTGTAATAAGATGTGTTCAGTTGAAAAATATCAATCTGGGTAAGTGACTTTAGAAGAGTATTATTCCAAAATAAAAATAACTGAAAAATAATCACACAACAAGGACTCAAATCTTCAACCAATAAAGTTTAGTATCCCACAAACTGCCAATATACTGATAAATTTTTGTAACTAAAATATAATGGCATGCTTGCAATTTGCGGTCCTGATGGAGACCAGACATCTGCATCCTGAATGCCTCAGATTTGGTTTATGCAAACATGTGTCCATCATGCATGGAGCAGGGAGGAGTTAAGGGTCATAGTGAACCTTAACTCCTGTGAAACCTCCTCTGTGTCTCTGTGCAGGAGTACTAGCTCAGTGCCTAAAAAATGTAAACCAAATGGGCTGAGATGGAGGAGGAAGGTGGATCAAAGAATCAGACTGTGAACAGGGAGCTCCTACACCTTATGGATCAGCATCTTGTGGGCAGCAGGCAGTAAAACACCCCCTTCCCAAGGGAATACATTCACTCTGGAGGAGCAGTGGGTGGATATAAGACTGCAGCAATGCCAGAAATCCTTTAATGCAGTCAGGAATCACAGGTTAGAAATTAAAAGGAAAATAAAAACAGATATCTATTCTAGGAAATTGAGAGCCATTTTTTATATATGGAATCAGTGAGAAGTTTCATGTTAAGTTAAGGGAAAACCAGTGAATTCCCACTGAGCTAAACATTGAATGTAAGTGAGCAAAACATGTTTGAATTGTCTAAAACTCTGGTTAAAATAAACTCAATGTGTGCCCAGGATTTAGCAATTTATTTTTACCTATTTAATGATGAAATAGCTCGGCTGTGAGTTCCAGTTCAAGGTTGGAAAGCTTTGCTCTACATTCAGTGGATTGATTTAACTTAAAGATTAATAGGCAGGCAGGAAAAATGCCAATTCTGAGCAAATTTTATTGATAACACCGATAATACTTTTTTTTTTTTTCANCTTTTTTTTTTTTTCATACTGGCACGGGAATATATATAAAATAGTCCCCTCTTCAAAAATACTTTGCTGTCTGATGAAGCCTCAGTAAACATGAGAAAACATGAGGAACTGTGTGGATTTCCAAAACAACCTGACTGTACAGTAACTAGATGATGTAACAGCAGCATCAGGTCCAAATCATCTTTGTGTTTACTTTAGACTCAAAGCATCAATCTGCTATCAAACTCCTACAGATAATTAAAGGACATTCAGTATCATTGCATGTTCTAATTGGCATCAGCACAGGAAGATTTTTTTTTTTTTTTAAAGTAGAACTTACTCCAGAGTGAGAGAGGGGATCTTCAGTTTATCTCTCCTGGACTTCATTCTCTCTGATCACCGGAGGCTCGTTACCGCAGCTCAGCACCGGTCACTCTCACGGCCGACTTCCACTCACTCATCGCTGCGGTGGCTGACTAAAAATAACCCCGTTTACCACCGTATCGTTTACCGACGGCTTCAGCAGATTCCGGAGAGATTTTCCGCACGAACAGATGCGGTAAAATAAAATAAAGTAAAATAAAAACGCACTGATTTACGCGGGTTGGTTCCCCTCCGTCTCTCCTCAAAGCGCACCGGAGAGCGACTGCCACAGAACCGAGGGAGAGACGGGTCNGGGGGGGGGGGGGTGAAACCAATTTGGGTTGTGGATAACAGCAGAGCGGAGGATCGGAGAGGAGGACAAAGTTGACTCTGAAATTGTGCTGCATAATTTATCCTCTTTGTTTCCAGCCTTTGTTTGGCCTTTTTCAGCCTCACATCACATTGGCGAGACAGTGGAGGAAATGGTGTGTTGTTTTTCTCAACAGGTTTTTAGTGATTTCCGATGGGAAAAAGCAGATCAGCTGCTGCGCTCTTATTAATCCATTTTTGGTTTCACAGGACTTTGTGGGAGAAAAACAGTGTAAACGAGCTGTGAACAGGCATGATAAGGCAGGGGAATACCTCATCTGGAGACCGACAGCTGACATACACTATACTTTTCTCACTCTCTCTCTCTCTCTCTCTCTCTCTCTCTCTCTGTGTGTGTTCGTTCGTCTGCAAGCCATAATTTTCTGTGTGCACAGGAAGGTATTAATTAGGACTCAGAGGCAGTAGAGGGGGCTGGGGACTGGGCCGTGTGTGTGTGTGCGTGCACGTCAGGGCATGATGGCCACGCGTTTGTGTTAATTTCTCATACATGGGTATAGGGCGTGGGAATGTCTGCATATGCATACACATGTAACTGAACACTTGAAAGTCAATTTTGTGAGCAACCATTGTGTAGGCTGGATATGTGTGTGTGTGCGTGCGTGTGCGCGTGCGGCGGCGGNAGGGGGGGATTGTCACTATTTGCACCTCTGCCTGGTATCTAAGGAATAAAGGAATGCCTGCTTCTCCAATAGCAACCAGTGAAGGTGATGACACCCGTGTCTTCCTGGTTGCTAGGGAGCTGGTGATGGTTTGCCTGGTTGCTAGGGCATGAGTTTATCTCAAGTACAGCAACAGCTAGCCCATGAGGACTATCTCTCTCTCTCTCTCTCTCTCTCTCTCTCTCTCTTCCAAAGCCTTTCTAATCTTTTAGTGAATACTATACATCTCCAAAAGATCTCTGTCATTCCACCAATTATGTCCATCCAAACTTGCTTGTCTAACATAGGTTGAAACAGTAACCTACAGTATCTACTTATCCTTTTATCTGTCATTATCAGCTGTTGCATAACTAAAAAAGATCTTTGGATTAAAACGACTCAAAACAGGCAGACAACTGAATTGCTAGAATGTATGCTGTGTGTGTAGTCCTGTGTTGACATGACCTTTGACCCAAAACAAGAAGTCAGGAATCAGACTGAAAAACTTGGATGTGCTTGTAAAAATCAAATAATTATTTCTGTAAACATAAAAATTGTATCAAGATAATTCCAAACAATAACAGCTAAGATCCTAACTTTTTGTAACTTATTTTATTTACTTCCTGTGTGTGCAAGGTGACACATGCACTACAGGTCGCCAAAGAGTTTGATAGTAAATTGACTTGCTAAACTCCAAACCCTGTTTAATATCAAATAAATTCAGATGATGTTGATATAGATCGAGGCATGATTTTTAAACTGCATGGCCTATTTCTCAGACTCCGACTTATTTAGAAACTAATTTTGCAGGATAGTTTAATGACAGCCCAGCGAGTGATGTGTTCGTCCAATCAGGTTGCCGTAGCTAATTCAGTTCTGCCTCAATCTAATGTATGCATGACTATAAAGACACTTTACAAAGCTATCTACACCCAGCTGTTGCATCTAAACAGCAGTAATAACAGTACAGTGTGTGTGCGTGGATATGTGTGTGTGCACGCGTGCGTATGTGCGTGTGTAGTGAGGTGGGGGTGAGGGGTTCCCATTCTTGATTGCTTGGTATTTAGTTGAAGATCCGCTCTCTCGGTTACCATGGTGACAAGGGCTTTCCTCTTCTTTCCATCATTCTGTGTGCTTCCTCCTGTCTGTGTGAGATGAAGAGCAGCTAAAAATGGTTTTCACAGCAAATGGCAGCACGTTCATTGGGTTTAAATATGTTTAGTTTCTGTGTTTTGTCTGTTCTGCTAAGTTACACGTGGAAAAAATGGTGCCTTTTACTAGAAAATTAAACATAATACAATAACTGTTTTCATAAGGTGTTTGCCATAAATAAGAAATTGCCATTGGGCACCAAAATAAAATTTTTATGGCATATAGCTTACATTTTTATTTACATTATAGAAATGAAGGCTGACATGTTTCTGCAAAGGTACTATACATGTAAACAGGTTTTTTTTTTTTTTTCAGAATAAGGGTTTCTAGGTAACGATAGTTTGCAGTTTGAAGCTCACAGAGGAGTGGATACACATATCCAAACATTTAACCACAGATACTGATGTCTTCTCCAACAAATAATGGACTGAAAATGGTGTAAATGGGATGATATTTCTTTGAGGAAGGAGAAGGAAAAAGGAGAAAATCTGACTGAGAAAGAAGAAAACATCACAGCCGTGAACATGACTAATAACTGACTCATATATGATTCATTCTACCATGAAACACAATAAACTTTATAATCACAGGATAATACCAGCCCAAGTGAACAGCACCACCAGACAGATTTCATTTTTGAAAACTCTATAGGTAATGTCTTAGCTTATATACCCAAATCAGTACATTTTAAAAGTTCTTAAATAATTAAAATTCTGGAAAAGTAAAAATGGAGACATGATAATAGCGATATTTTATGATCTTACCTCATGTTAAATGTAAAATCTTGAATTACAGCCATCAGATATACAATATGTAGTGGAGATTTGGACTCACAGAAGAGCCCTGAACCTAATGGTGTGAAAAAGTACATAAATAACAAAAATTACTATTTATTGTTTCTTGGTGAATATTTAGTTTTAATTTGGAGGCAATTTTAATCTTGGATAGGTCAAAACAGACAGAAAAACAAATATAATATGATAGAGTATATTTATATAGGTGNGAAAACACCCTGTGGCTCTAACAGTGATGGCCACAAGATGGCGTAGCACTACAATAATAGAAACTGCTTCAGGACCTTAATCTGTTAATGACCTTTTGTCATAAATTCATGCTCTATTAAATACAGTACGTGAACAGGTAGACTCTGCTCTTCTTGCTCAAGGACACTTTGGTTAGACATAATGGTATAGCTGTAGATGTAGAAACCACCCGATCAGCTGCTGCAGAAGCTGAAGACCCCCAGTGACCATCAAAGCTGCATTAGCCTGCATCACGTGAAAACTGCTGCCCCTTAGAAATACCTCTAAGGTACTCATCCTCATTCCTGGTCCTCTGGAGCTGCAGAACCACATATTTTCCCTCAATCTCTCTCTGCTCTACCCGTTCCTTAAGTCAAGTTTATTTCTATAGCCCAATATCGCATACAATGGTTCAAAGGGCTTTACAGGCCCACATAATAACAGCTCCTGACACAGCCTGTCTAACAAAAAAGTCCCTAAAAAAACTTTTATCATTATAAGGAAACAAATGGATTAAACCTCAAGAGAGGCAATTCAAAGTGAGGTTTCCTCCCCTCGAACAGCCAAGTGAAGCAGACAAATTACAAATATATAAAAACAATGAAACATTCCAGGAGGATATAGAACTATGTAAATATAATACCATGCAATATAGGGAGCAAAGAAAAAAAATCTGGTGTTTCAGTCAAGATCTGAGAAGCACCAACTCTAGATTAGGTGATCACACCGGTCCATCAGCTGTTTTCCCTGAGTTTCCCACTCATCTGCTCTCAGTTCCCTTATTACCCCTCACACCAGTCAGTTCTCTTTCTTCTCTGCCAGGTTGGTGTATGTTGCTTGATGCTGTGCATATGTTCCAGCCATTTTCCTGTTTTGCATGCCTGTTTTCAGATATGTCTGTATATTCTGCTTGCCTCTCTGTTCTAGACCACAAGTCCACCCGTTTACCTGTTGGCTAGTAAGTAAATACATTGCAAATAAATTGTTAGCTAGAATTATTGCTTCATTAAAGACTGTTTAATCCTTGATAATGTGTGTTCTGTCTGCGTTTGAGTCCTGTTGCTGTAGCCATGCCGTGACAGAGGAAATGGAAACAGTAGGTACAAGTCCAGGCCTAACATATTTTTTTAAGCTTATGTTGGAAAATGTCAACATTTTCCATTCCTCTCAGGCCTTCGAACGTTTAGCATAAAAGCTAAACGCCGGATGTGATTTGACACCATAGTTACTATAGTTACTGGAGGTTTAATATCCTTCTGACTGACAAAGCCATTTGGATGAAAGATGAAACGTTTCAGAATTAAAATCTTGAATCCGTTGACTTGACTCAGTTTTCATACAGTATAATTAAATGCCATAAGTTTTTCTTGCAGTAAGTAGAACATTATTCTGATAGGAGCTGAGGTACCCTGAGAGCATTTCTGATACATAACTAGTACAGGTTCAAGGCAGTGATATGCTTTATATAAATTTTGAAATTGATTTGGTAAACTGACTGGTAGCCAGTGTAAGGACTTTAAAATATGTGCAATATGATTCTTCTTCTGGTCTGAGTAGGAAGTGGAGTGGTTGAATTCAGAAGTAGCTGGGTGGCTGACACAACGAATTTGCAGCATTTTTGAACCAAAAACAGATCAGCAAACTTTAAAGGAAATGACCTCCATTATCAAGATCAGTAGGTCACATCCAACCAGCAAAACCCCCTTGGGCAGAATACTGACAAGTTAAACTCTTCAGACTGAAAAAAAAAAAAAAAAAAANAAAAAAAAAAAAAAAAAAATGTCAAACTTCCTCTGGCACTTTTAAAGGGATACTCCACCAATTTTACACAACAAATTCAGTTTAGTTTTCAAACATGTAATCTTCAACACTAACACATACTTCGTGTTAATCCTCTGGAGTCTGAAATCAATTTTTCAAGAAAATGCTTCATTCAAGAAAAAAAAAATCTAATCTAAAATAAATTAGCAAAAACAAAATTTTTTTAAATAAATCATTTTTTAAAAAAGTTGTCAATTTTCTACTTGATTCTGTAAGATTCTAGAAAATAAAAAAAAGTCTCCAAAAATCAGCAAACAATGTGTCAAAAGTGACTTTAGCCTCCAGAGGTTAAATTTCAGTGCATTTTCCCTCAGATTACTTGAAGGAAAGGTTTGCTCTTCCTGAATTCACACGTCATGTGAGCGAAAACCTCTGAGATCATCATCGTCTGCACCACAGATCCATGAGTCTCTTTGAAGTCTTCTGTTGCAGGAGGTGGCTCTGAGTCTGTAGGTAGATAAATTGGTGTTGATGCAAGTTCCTGTCTACAGTTTCCTCCTGTCAGGCACATAAACTGAACCAAAGAATTCAACAAAGCAAGGCAGCACACAAAAATCAGCAAGAGCAAAGACAAAAGGCCATTATATCAGGCCTGCAAAATCAGCTTTTCATCTATCATGGTGCACTACATCATCACGCAGCCTCTAGGGTTAGTTTTGATCGTCACAGCTCACGTGGTTTTTAGCGGTAAGTTGTCTTTTTTCAGTAACTCAGATTGTAACACATTCCAGAGCCTTGTGTTTTATTTCTTCTTTACCCATATATTTTTTATTTGTTATATGTATGATTATAATGTTCCCACATATTGAATTTTTATGCTATTGGTACTTTGAAATCCTACTTGTAAGGGCAGAAGTCAGCATTTCTGAGCAGCAGTATGGTTTCATGCCAAGGAAGAGTACTACAGATGCAGTATTTGCTTTGAGGATGTTGATAGAGAAGTACAGAGAAGGTCAGAGGGAGCTGCATTGTGCCTTTGTAGATCTAGAGAAAGCATATGACAGGGTGCCGAGAGAGGAACTGTGGTGTTGTATGAGGAAGTCTGGAGTGGCAGAGAAGTATGTTAGAGTGGTGCAGGACATGTATGAGAGCTGTAAGACAGTGGTGAGGTGTGCCGTAGGTGTGACAGAGGAGTTCAAGGTGGAAGTGGGACTACACCAAGGATCAGCTCTGAGCCCCTTCTTGTTTGCTGTAGTGATGGACAGGCTGACAGATGAGGTTAGACAAGAATCCCCTTGGACTATGATGTTTGCAGATGACATTGTGATCTGTAGTGAGAGCAGGGAGCAGGTGGAGGAAAACCTAGAGAGGTGGAGATATGCCCTGGAAAGGAGAGGAATGAAGGTTAGCCGCAGCAAGACAGAATACATGGCTGTGAATGAGAGGGACTCAAGTGGAATGGTGAGGTTACAGGGAATAGAGATAAAGAAGGTGGAGGATTTTAAGTACTTAGGGTCCACAGTCCAGAGCAATGGAGAGTGTGGAAAAGAGGTGAAGAAACGTGTGCAAGCAGGTTGGAATGGGTGGAGAAAAGTGTCAGGTGTGATGTGTGACAAAAGAGTCTCGGCAAGAATGAAAGGAAAGGTGTACAAAACGGTGGTGAGACCAGCGATGTTGTATGGCTTAGAGACAGTGGCACTGAGGAAAAGACAGGAGGCAGAGCTAGAGGTAGCAGAGACTAAAATGCTGAGGTTCTCTTTGGGAGTGACGAGGATGGATAGGATCAGGAACGAGTACATCAGAGGGACAGCGCATGTTAGATGTTTTGGAGATAAAGTCAGAGAGGCCAGACTGAGATGGTTTGGACATGTACAGAGGAGGGATAGTGAACATATCGGTAGAAGGATGCTGAGGTTGGAACTGCCAGGCAGGAGGCCTAGAGGAAGACCAAAGAGGAGATTTATGGATGTAGTGAAAGAGGACATGAAGTTAGTTGGTGTGAGAGAAGAGGAGGCAGAGGATAGGGTTAGATGGAGGCAGATGATTCGCTGTGGTGACCCCTGAAGGGAAAGCCGAAAGGAAAAGAAGAAAGAAGAAGAGACTTTGAAATCCTACTTGGATCAGTATCTATATCTGAATAGTTCTGAGTCATTGTGTTTCCCTGGTGATATGTCCTAATTCAGTCCTTTATGTTTTTCATTATGTCCTGTTCAACTTATTTCCGACATTATAGGAAATTTCAAATAATTTTCAAATTTTTCAAAATTTCCATAATATTCCACATTTCTTCCCAAAAATTTCCCATTGAAAATGAATGGGAAAATTCTTCAAAATTTCCAATTTTTCAGCTCTTCCCACTCCTTCATACTTTCACTTAGAGTTCTCCTTCCACTTTTCAAATATTCATCCAACCTTCAACTATTTCCAACAGATTCAGATTTTTTTTCTACCTTTCGTACTTTGAGAGAAATTTAAAGGGCAATTTCAGTGGGTTTCAAATTCTTCAAAATTTCCAATTTTGCAGCTCTTCCTACTCCTTCATACTTTCACTTAGAACTGTCAGTCCACTTTTAAAACATTCACCCCACCTTCAACTACTTCCAGCAGATTCAGATTTTTTCTAGCTTTCATACTTTCAGAGAAAATTAAAGGGCAATTTCAGTGGTTTTCAAATTTTTCAAATTTTCCAATATTTGAAACCTGCTTACTTCCACATGCTTCAAGGTAGGAACTTCAAACCAACTTCATAGTGTTCACCTTGATGTATCCTTTAAGGGGTTTCAACAGCATATTCATATCTTTCATACTTTTCAAAATATTCAACCTTACTTCAGCACATTTTTTCAATTTTCATTTAAAATTTCCCCATTCAACTGAATGTGAAGCATTCAAAATGGCTTCACATCTCTTTCAGCTCACATAGTACTTCTTATAGCATTGTACTACAATTTAAACTTATTCAGTTGCCTCTTCTTCCACATCTTTTCAAGCACATTTCAATCAGTTTCAAGCAATTGCTTCAAGTGGCGGGTTCAGTGTGCAATCACCCCGCAGTTTCTTCAGAAACTGCACCTTCTAGTTGGATTACAATATCTTATAAATTGAAGGTNCCCCGCAGTTTCTTCAGAAACTGCACCTTCTAGTTGGATTACAATATCTTATAAATTGAAGGTTTTTTTTGTTTTGTTTTTAAACCACATAAACCCTTTTTATAATGCTAATGATTGCAAACAGAAAACCATGAACTAACGTTGCATTACAGCACTTTTTGATTTCATAGTATTTTGAATCTGATCAAAAAAAAAGAAAAAAAAAAAGCATCAATTTGGCGGAGGAACCATTGATTGATGATGTGACAACAACAGACAATTCCGGGCAAAGAGCAGGTGTTCTAAGACATTCATGTCTACTTTTGGTATATGCTCTCAGTGGTAACATACAGCAGGAACAGTATGGCCTAGCCTATAAAATAAAAGGAAAAGCTATAATGGTTCAATCACAAAATGAAAAAAGAAATATAAAAACAAACAAGTTTCAACTTGTGCACACTTGTGCAGCGGTAACAATTTTGGACCCTCTTTGAAAGTACTCAAAACGCATTAAGTAGAGCCCCCATCCAGCTCTGGGCTTCCTGAAACATCTAAGGTCGCGCTGCTCTAACAGACCCTCTGTAACTACCACTTTGCATCCAAATACGCATACACAGATATTATTTTAAAGTTAACAGATAGTAAGTTTTCTTTATATCCCTACCACACACACATATTTTGTCTTCACACAGGCCCGAGTCGAGCAGAGGTCATCAGGAAGTCAGAAGTCATCCTCGGCAGTAACATCATCCTCGAGCTCAGATTTGAAAACGTCACCTTGACAAATGTCAGCACCTTTGGACTTTACAGAAATGGCACCAAAAAGCTGAAAGACTGTTTATTTGGAAAAAATTGCTCAGAAACACAAATTTGTGTGATTAACACTGCACGTCAATCTGCACTGTACTGCATTAGAAATGTTGGACTGCATGATAGTGAAATTTACTGGGCCAGCGTGGTCACGAACTCAGGACTCGCCATAGAAAGTAAAAAGGTTCAGTTGATCGTCCAAGAGAAGCAGAACATAGGTAAGATCTGCCAGAGGAGTTTTTAACATAAATTAAATCATCAAAATTTAATGATTTAATTAAACAGTATAGTACAAATAAATAGTTTTTTTTCCTTGGGCTTACCCTAATAGTTTATTTTACTTATTAAGCAACTGGAGACAGTTTAGCATGGAGACTGTTATACATTCCATGCTAACTATTTGGCATTTGCTTTTAACAGTATAAAAGTATCATTAATATTTATTATGATTCATAGTATCATTTTATTTTTAAAAAAGTTGTTAACCCTTTAAAGTCAAAAGTACTTTTCCAGTTTTACTTAAATACTTTTGAACATCTGGATATTTGTGCAAAGCTGGCCAGTTTCCAACCAATTTCTAGAAAATTCTTAAATTCTAGAAGCAAATCTTTAAAAATTTGTTGACGAAAAAAAAATTTGAAAAAAATTTTATTGATAAAATTATTTAAAAAATAAGTTTATGTGAGTAAATAAAGTCAAAAGATGTGCAGAAAAAATCTTAAGTCTACAAAAAAGAGAAAAATAAACAAAAAAAGTCATACAATTATTTATTTGATTTTTAGATAATTCTTCCAGACATGATTGTCTTGTGAGTCCTTCACACCACGTAAACAAGACATCAAAAACAATAATTTGCCATTCTGAAAACTTCGTTTGTTGTTTGCAGCCATGTCAGGATCTCACAAGGCAAAATTTGTCATCCTGTCTAATAAAAGGATTTTTGCAGTGCAGCTATTTGGGTAGCTAATGAAAATACCCTATAGGGTTAAAGTCAGTATAACCAGATATATTTTTATTCAGTCTTAAATGAGCAGCTCTCTACATGCTGCAGCTTATGCAGTTACGCCTCATCCTTACCACTTCACCTTCTATGCAAACAGAAAAGTCGCCCCTTGAAAACACAAAATCATTTGTGTCATTTGTGTGTTTTTTAAACCAGTCATACAATTAATGACCAGACTTAACTGTATGTCCTTTAAATACTTAGCATTTAGGTTTAGAAGTATTACAACTTTTCATTTTCTCACATTTGGGATGTTTGTTGTACAGTATATGTTATTATTACTGATAGACAAATTAGCTTCAAAATTAACAAAGCCTCATTTATAAAAATCTGAGTGAATATGTGTGTGATGTGATTTAAATGTATTTTAGGAGATAGAAAACTAATTTTTGTCCAAATTATTTAAGTATAATAGTTTCCAACTCTGCCAGATTCCATCAAGCAGCAGGTAGTTTGTGTCTTTTATTTTTATGGCATCATAATGATCCACAGTTGAAATATGTTGGTGAGAATATAATTGTTTTTTTTTTTTGCATCATTTCCTTTCAACTCCTACAGCTTTGCCAACGTCAGCTAAAATGCCAGTTACTACCAACAGTGAAAGTTCCAGCGTCTTTTCCTTTCACACCTTTGTTGTTCTGGCTGTTTCATCTGTAGTGCTCATAGCTGGTTTGCTGGCTGTGTTCATCTGGAGAATCAAAAGAATCAAAGGTAGGGAAGTGTCCAAATGTCCAAAAGAATCTTCTTCTAAGCTTGTTTTTTTTTTTTTTTTTTTTTTAACCCTAGACTTTCCAAGGTTCCCAGGAATGTGATCTTCTCCCTGACAGTAGGGTAACAGAACTCTAACCCTTGACTTAATGATTGCTAGTGGCTTGTAATGTACAGATAAGTAACAGTATCAACTGAATTCTCATAATCTAGTCCAGTTTTTGAACCCATTACCACCTCTGAGCAAACAGAACAACAAGCTGACAACTCTAAGAAATATCACAGAGAAAAACCTTATGAGTGCAAAAACATACATAGTACATAGTGTGCAAACGTGATGAGTTGGGCTATTTTCAACTCTCGCCCCCAAAAAAAATTCTTACTAAAATAAAATAAACTTAATGAATCCTAGTTTATTTGTGAATAATTTACTACAATAACAGAATTACCCTAGATTTACATTATTTTGATTCTCTGCAGAAGTTTCCAGAGTCATCTGGCATCCCACTCAGGGGTGACTCAAGTACTATCAGTACATATAGTACCACAGTCTGAGAACCACTGAACTAGACATGTCATATTTTCTGAAGAAAATGTAACATGTGCTTATATCTTGCCCGGGATTTTCTGTGTGTGGCTCAGTGGTTCCTGCAATGTTGCATGGACAGCCATTATGGTTTTTGGGCTGGTTGCTAGGGTGGTTGCTATGGTGTTTGATGGGGTTGCTATGGTGTTGTGGGTGTTGTTAGGGCTGTTACTATAATGTTTGGTGCGTTTGCTGTTGTATATTTGGGGTGGTTCCCACGGTGGTTCCTACAGTATTACCACGGCATTGTGGGTGGTTGTTATAGTTTTTGAAACAGGTGCTAGTGTGTTCCAAGTAGTTGAGCTGATTCAGTGGGCAACTCAAATTTTAATATTAGTTTCCACAAAATTACTGGCACTCTTTGCAATTGAGTGTTAAATATAAAAGAGGCAATGTTTGCTGTTTTCTAATGTGCTCCAATGGTCTCACTTTATTAAAGTCAAGCTAAGAGAATAATTGCAACCATGTGGAAAAATGTGTAGTGGTGTGGTTAGATGCTCAAAATGCAAGGCAGATTGCAGACATCCTTCTTGATAAGCGTGATGACTCATGTTGAAAACAAGTCATCTTTTCTGTGTATACCAGCTTACTATTGCTGATTGACAGATGGAAACACTTTTGCTTTATTTGCTCACTCTTTCACCCTTCTGGCCTACTTTGGACTGGGGGGTATCACCTCTTTGAAACATTTTTGACAGTCCCTGTGCTCCCTGAAACCACGTTTGATGAGTTTCCCTTTTGCATGTATAAATACAGGAGTTTGCTGTCTAAGAGGGCTTGTATCATTTCATGATAAACAACATGAAATTATATAAAAAGGGCCATGATTCATTCTTAGGAAAATAAAAGCTTGGAGAGTTACACTCTTCTGCCTTTTGCATTTGTCTTTTGCATTCTATATCTTAAAGCATGAGGTTCATAGATGGACTGAGAAGCTCCATGTTTTCAGTCTAACTAAACCCTTCAATAGCTGAATTCACTCTTCCTCTCTGGCTGAGGATGCTCTCAGCCCTCCATGGCACATGGTTTTCAAGCGTCTTAGGATACTCTGGCACTGAAATGTTTGGAATCACCCAAGATTTTTCATGTTTTTGATACTTCTAGTCACCAAAGTAGCATTCAATTGATGTAAATATATACAGCTAAGATATTAATAATGCTGCAAAAGCGCTATAATTAATTATTCACATAAAACTAAAAAGCCCCGTTTTTGGCAGCCATTATTTTAGTATCCAAATGATAAACTCTTTTAGTGCGTCCTTAATTAATAATGTTCAAATGCTAATCAGTTATTAGAAACACCTTTTTAAATTGTGAAACACGTCAGTCTATTTTTGTTTTGCCAAAAGAAGGTTATTCAGTGAGATTGAACCGGCTTGAACCAGGACAGGAGAACAAGCAGAAGGCTCAGATGCTCAAGAGGATAAATATATCTGTCTGTAATTTGAGAAACTGAAACCTTACAGGTCCTCAGTTGGCTGCTTCTTTAAATAGTACACACCAAAAGCCAGTGTCATCTGCAACAGTGAAATGTCAACTCCCGGATGCTGGCCTTATAGGCAACATTTCAAAGAAGAAGCCATGTCCGAAACTGGCAAGTAAAAAGAAAAGTCATCCACCAGCTGTGTTCTTTTACCCAGTTTAACCTTCTCTTTTTATTGCCAGTTTCAGCTAGCCAGCATTGGCCAGCATCCAAAGAATATCCAGGTGATTCCAAACTTTTGAATGCTACTGTAATAATTGATTTTATCATTTATCATTCTCAAGCTCCTTGATTGCTTTTAATCATTCAGTTTGTACTGTTTTGAGCATTTAACATTTCCTTCTCTTACTTTGCTTCTTGTACAGACCAACAACAACAACAAATCTCTAATGTCACAGCACAGGTGAGGATACTTTCGCTTCATTTTCCACTTGATAAGATGGCTTACAAATGTCAATGTCACAAAAAGATGTAAGAACCTGCAGAAATTCCTCAACGTGTCTTCGATCCTGTTAGCAGGAAACAACTGAGGCATCCAGAAATGTTCCTGCTTCCTCATTGGTCTACAGTGTCCTGGATTTTCCCAGAAGACCCCAGTCGGCAGCAGAGATTCAGCCAACTGACACAGAGTACGCCACCATCAGTTATCCGCCAGAACAGAATGGTGGCACCCAAAACAATGTATTTCTAAGAGACAAATTCATGTGATAAATGCTGTTTTCTGTACAACAATGAAAATATATGGATTCTTGAAGCTATTAAAAAAGTAAAAGAGTTTGGAGGGAAGACGAAGACTCAGATTCATCATTTGATGTCAGACGCTGCAGGGGGTCGTGAGTATGTGGTTTTGGCACTTTGTTGTTGGTGGTCATGCGGTTTAAAAGTAGTGAATTGATGTGTGAAACCACAGCGAAACCCACCCAGTGCACATGCAGTGAGAATCAGCTGTTTGATTTGGTTTTAACTGCCTTCAGAGGGAGTCTGGAAACTCTAAGCCATCAAATTAAACTTCCTGTAGCTAACGTCACCAGCTTGAGCTTGCTGTTGTATTTATTTAGATCTTTGCTCTCAAGATGAAATTTGGGCTCCATGGCTGCACTTTGCAGCTCTGATTTTTTTTTTTTTTTTTTTTTTTTTTTTTTCACAACAAGATCTGGTGTCTTTACCAGTGCTTTTAATTTCAGGTTTATTTTTTTCTTTTCTTTTTTTAATCACTGTATTTATCACTGGTCTCCTCCAGATCCCTTGCCTCTACAAAGTACAATTTTTGAAATGAAAGTTTCAGAACTCGTTTCCATTTTGTTTGTAGATAGGAGACATTTAGCTGCTGAGAAATGTGTGAATGTATGCATACTCACATTCAAAGGTGCCATTTTTCCATTTGTATCAACACTCTCACCACTTTCACACACACAAGAAATCTGACACAAGTTCATTCCATCCATTCGTCCATCCAGTCTGTTATATCCATTACATGGCTGAGAATAGAGTTCTCTTTATATTGATATTTTTCAGTTTCATATTTTTATGAGACAGTGTTATTTTTGTTACTACGGTTAATGGTTTTGTTTGTTTGTTTTTTTTGTTTGTTTTTTAAGTGAAACCTCACATATCTGCTCAGCAATGGCAGATGAGCAGGTTCATTTTTCGTCCCGGATGTTGGTTTGTATTCAGGAAGGAAAAGTTACGAACCGACTGCTCGTAAATAATGATTGTGGTTTGTAAGTTGGTTGTTTCATGAAAGCAGGTAACCAGACACTGACTGAAGGCTCTTTTCTGCCTGTTTGTTTGGTAAAAGGAAAAGTAAAGACATGAAACTTACTAAGCTCTGCAGTCACTCATTACAAAAGTGTGTTTCTTGTCCTGATGATTATTGTTCCATTTATTGATTTTTTTCCCCCATTTGAAACACAAATGAGTATATGCAAATAATCATTTGTAAGTCAGTCTCAGTTGTATGACTGTCATCAAAGTATGAAAAACTGATGAAATATGTTGTGCAGAAGGCTTCTTGTTGAATCATTGGTGACTTGAATAAAATATCACATAATAGAAGCTGAAACACAAATGAATATGTATGCAAATAATGTCCTTTGTTAGTCAGTCTCGGACATATGATTGTCATCAAAGTATGAATGAAATATGTTGTACAGAAGGCTTCTTGTTAAATCATTGGTGACTTGAATAAAATGTCTCATAATAGAAGCTGCTGGTTTCTGTATTTCCCTTTATCAGCTTGTGCTTGCTCTTTGTCTGTTTGTCATGTCATAGTTTTGGTTAAACAAAAGATGCTTAGAAATAATCAAACCACTTTAAGTCTTAGACTTTAGACACACAGGAATACAAAACCCTGTAGTGAGCAGGCCAGGTGTCTGGTGGATACTGGGCTGCAGATGGATGGATGGATGGATGGATGGATGGATGGATGGATGGATGGATGTCCTGGGCTTGGAGGCTGAAGACCATGTAGTCACACTGCACAGGTCCCTCATATTGGCTGGATTATTGCCACACAGGGTGGATCTGCATTAACCTTAATGTGAGGATTCATTCAGTTAAGCTAAAGGTGATCAGTGTCATGTGACAGTAAAAATGCATTAACAGAGTGTGCAATACAAAAAAGATGAACATTTTAAGTAAGACAAAGTTTGTATCAGTCTGAGCTGTTCAATCCAATTATATTTTTGGACCGAATAATGCATTTAAAGGACCATACCGGCCATTTGCATGTTTGAGCCTAATATATTCTATTCCATACACGTAACATTACTGACAATCATTTCCCAAAGCATACTGTAAATTTAACAGTGAATTAAAAAAAATGTTTTTCCTACCTTCCAGCCTACCATTAGTTTCAGTTCATTCTGGCATGCTATTAAAATCAACTTGTTGATACTTAAAACGTTCTTGGGATAGGTAACCCATCATCGGGAACAAGACATGTATTCAGGTTTTTGTTCAAAGTTACATAATTTTAGCTTTAAGAACAATAAAAAGCGCAGAGTGATCTGAAAATGCTTCCTGTTCTTGCTTCAGTTCTTCACTACAGCACTTGAATGCACCACTAGGAAGCATTTTCAGATCAAATCGCTTTTTTTTGTTTGTTTGTTTGTGATGATGGATTACCTATCTCAAGAACATTTCAAGTATCAACAAGTTGATTTTAATAGCGTAGAATGAACTGAAACCAATGGCGGTCTGAAAGGTAGGAAAATCATTTTTAATTCATCGTTCCAGTAGTATGCTTTGGTAAATGATTGTCAGTAATGTTAGGTGTATGAAAATTGAATATATTAGGCTCAAATATGCAAAATGGCCAGTATGGTCCTTTAATTAGATGACAATGAAGCACCTGGTGGGCTACATTTGTTTGGAGTCTACATAGTTCCAAACTAATTCCTAATTCCTCTATATGAAGAACTATGAATAACAACGAGTTATAGTCTATATGATTACTGCTATTATGTCAAAGCTTTTGTGAAAAGATTAACCATCTGCAATTAGACTACAGCTGGTAAATATCAGCAGAGATGGATGGAAAAAAGTATCGGTATTTTAATATTTGTGCAAGCTCAATAAATGCTTATGCACCGAAGAGAATCGCTGAATCTGCATTTTCCTCCCACATCTCTGAGGTAAAGATGGACTTGCTGTCTGTCATCAGTGTGAAGCTTTGCATCTGATATGGCTGCACTTTGTACAACATAACGCCCACCTCAGGTTTCCCATCAACAAAGCAAAGCGCATTAACAACTGTACTCTGAGCTGTGACTTTTCACCCAGGAACTTCCAAATACTGTAATATGCATTCAAAATATCAGGTTAAAATGCACAATAATCCTGTTTACTATTTCAATGTGATAAATGTTGCCTACATCTACATACTATATTATTATTACAATATTCAGATGTACTGATATATTGCAGGAAGGCTGAATATTAATTTATAATGATTACACCATTTGCTTTTCTTCACTTGTCTCTCTCTCTGTCTCTTGGTGTCTCTCTCTCTCTCTCTCTCTCTCTTTCTCTGCCTCTTTTTTTGTGTGCCATTTAANTCTCTTGGTGTCTCTCTCTCTCTCTCTCTCTCTCTCTCTTTCTCTGCCTCTTTTTTTGTGTGCCATTTAATTTTTTCCTTATATTTACATGCTTTGTATTTGTTTTCTATCCTCCTTTAATGTTTCATTATTTTTATGCCTTTGTAATGTCTGGTTCCTCACCTACAGCTCTTTTTGCACATCCTGCCATTGGAGGAGAGGCAATCTCTTTTTGAATTGCCTCTCTTGACGTTCCTTCCATTTTTTCCTTATATGCTAAGGTTTTTGTTTTTTTTTTTTAGGGAGTTTTTTCCTCATCTTCTTAGAGAGCTTGGGCTGGGTCAGGAACCATTAATGTGCGGGCCTGTAAAACCCTTTGAACCATTTTATGTGATATCAGGCTACACAAATAAACTTGACAAAGACACATCAATCCATATGTGATATGTGTAATTAATAAGTGAAATGTCTAATATTCGATTATTAGCTCAGATATGATGATGATTATTATTAGCAGTAGTATGAGTACAGTCATACTAGTCGTAGGAGTGTAGCAGTAGTAGTAGTATTGTTACTGTAAACAGCTGATAACTTTTTTTGTTAATAGTTTTGTTATTAACTGGACTACTACTTATTACTTACTATACTATTAGCTTAAATTTATGTATATCACATGCATAGTGACATTATATTAATAGTATATACATGTATTATAAGGGCAGCAATATTATACTAATACTAAGTATTGGCGGTGTAGCGTTCTGAGGCAAACCTGTGTGTAACATTAATAATGCTCAGTAAGCACTGTTGTAGGTGTAAGGTTAACACAGATCCTGTTTTCCACTTGACATCAGCACAAAACAGTAGCAAGTTTTGTGCAGAAACTAAAGATGGAAACATTTCAGCAGTCAGTGATGGAAATTGTCATTAATTTTCCCTTCAGAGTGCATAATTATTCTTATTTTACCTTCAGTGAGCTCAAAACAGGCAGCCAGGATATGCAGAAAACCTCACCTGATGTAATGTCTTTATTCCGAAGCAATATTTTTGTTTGTTAACAGGAATTTGTTCCACTTCTACACATCTAGTGATGCAGTAAAGACAATATGGTGCAAAGAGAAGCTGTTTTTGTTTTTACAGCTCCATATAAAAAAAAAAAAAAAAAAAAAAAAAAAAATAATAATAATAATAATAATAATAATAATATACTGTATCCACAAGGTTTAGAGGGTTAATCATTAATATTTCATCACTTGTCCATCTGTTGGTATTTTTAGTTTACAAAAGTTACATTCCAGCCTGGACTCTGGTCACAACATGCAACACAACAACCTTTCCACGACAAAAGTTAAAAAGTCTCCCACAAGGCAAAAAAAAGCATGGTTTGCCTTTAGTAGATATTCCTCCTATTGTGAAAAATATGAATATTATTTGGGGTATAACTTTTGTTTTTGGAGAAAACTGCTGTATGGTGGGTTGGATATGAAGTTGTAGAAAATGCCTATCAAATAATTATTTTCAATTAAATTACAATTTGTTTTGCCATTTAGTTTCTTTTTTTTTCCTTTTTTGAAAACTTTCTTTGACCTTTAAAAAAAAAATAAAATTTTTCACACTTTCACACTTTAAAAAAATTCGTTTCACACCACATTTCTCGTTTCTCACTCGTGTGACCCATCTGTCTCCAGCCAGAATTACATAATTTGCTAATTTAAAGGATCAGATGGGCGATGTGCACGTTTGAGATCAATTCCGTAACGGTACGTAACTGACAACCATTTCCCAAAATATTCTTTAGCTTTAGTGCTAAATTTCAGATTTTTTTCCCCTACCTTCCAGACCAGACTGCCATTGTTTTCAATTAATTCCAGTAGCTATTAAAAACTGTGGAAACACGTTTAAAATAAATAATCATCATAATCATGTTTGTTTGTTTGTTTGTTTTTTGTTGTTGTTGTTGTTTTTTTTTTTTTTTTTTTTTGTCAAAGTAACTAACTTTAATTAACCGATCCAACAGGTATCTGCACGGAAGACAATTTCCTCCGCCAGGAAATATAGTCCCAGGAGAAGACGGCTTTCACCGAGAAATTAAGCGGCAGTGCCCTCTACGGTCGTGCACAAGCGTTAGAAGGCGAAACATTGAATTTTAAGGTGGATTTATCACCTGAACATTTGATTTTTTTTTTTTTTTTTTTTAATTTTCTTTTAAGATTAGGGGATTTGAAAAAATGAAGAAATTGGTTGTCAGTAACTAACATGTATGCGAATCTTGGGCTGTAAATACACGATGGTTCAACACAAATGAGAGCCCCCTTCAAAGTATTGCTGTAGGCAATACTGCCCTCTAGTGGTCATATGTTGCCTTGCATATTCTTTTGCAAATACATTTTCAGTGTTCAGAACGACACTGACTATAGTACGAGGTTTTTTTTCGTATTTATTTTATACACAACTTAATAGGATAAATTAATAGGATAGCAAACAGTTAAAGTGTAGGACAAGGCCCTGAAAGAAAAGAGAAAAGAGTTCAAAATCTGGATCCATTTGTTCAAAACTTAATATACGGAAAAAATAGATGTGGAAGGATTTTTCGTCCACACTGCTCTGGCTCATTATGTGTCTGTTTATCAAAATATCAAAAAGAATCCCATATCTCAAAACAACACAGAATCCAAAGAGGCATGTATGCTGCCACCTTCTGGACAACCTGTGTACGAAGTTCTGTAAAGCATTAGAGCTTGAAAATAAATTCACAGTAACTGTGTTACTTTTAACATGAAAAAAATGTCAGTTATTCCGTTTTGATGATGGACAGTACATGTGCTTTGAGAACGTGTTAGTCCAATTATTAACCCTCCAGAAACATGTACAAGGACGCCCTCTACTGGTTGCTGAGAATAATTCATGAGAGCTGAAGGAATTAAGAGGTTTCATGCTTTTTCCTGCTGATATCCTCTCATTCTCTGTCTGTACAATTTGTTCTATCATATAATGTAATTTCTATCAACAAAAAAACTCTTCAGATGGGTTTCCAACTGATCATCCACAATCTATTGGAAACGTTTGTGACTTCCTGGACAAATTAACATTGTTGGACAAAAATATTTTCATATTCAAAGATATAGGCAGCAAAAAACAGGACATTAACTTATGACATATGAATTTCATTTAATCCCAAATGACTGTGGAAACAGAACCTTATTTTAGATGTTTTTTTTTCTGGGTGGCAGATCCTTGAACGAGGTCTTTACTCACTTTGATAATTTTTTATCACATCATAGTCACAGCATAGTGGTTCAAACTTATGATAGGACTGTGTCTCCAGACAAGGTGGGTAATTTAAGTGACAAGATGACAAGAAAAGAAATATGACTGTTTCCTGAACTAAAAGGATCCACTGAGAAAACTTAAAAAAAAAAAACAAAAAAAAAAAAAAANAAAAAAAAAAAAAACAATAACCAACAACTTGTAAAGTAGTAGCATGATAATGTTCATTCTAAATGTCACCTTTTACAAAATGAAAGTTTAAATGATTTGGTATGAAACTGGAACTTCATGTATAAATAGGAAATGGGAAAAAAAAATGAGGATGTGGGATGAGCAGGAGAATAACCATCTCCAGGACCACAACACAAACTGAATCTGAGGAAGAAGAGTTGAGAGAGAGAGAGAGAGAGAGAGAGAGAGAGAGAGAGAGAGAGAGAGAGAGATGGTGCAAGAGTCAAGGAGTCATGGAACAGGAAGGGTGACAAACGGTTGAATGTCAAAGTGTGTACATTAAAGGCTAGCACCTACTGGGTGTTTTCAGACTTCTCTCAGGTTAAAGTTACTTACGTAGATCCAGAGCTGGATTGAAAAACACATTTTTGACTCTTTGCAAAAATAGAACCTGGTCAAATGTAAGTTTTGTAAAATAATGATTAGCATGATGTCTGGCCCTAAATCCATGTCCTGACTCATTTCCTTATTAGCCTCAGGAAGACCAGCATGGCTGAAACACTGCCAGTAGAGACTATCGTATAAGGGATCTTTAATTTTATATCATACATAATTTTATATTATACATTTCCAAATAATTTTTGTTGGGAATTGTATGTTATGATCAAGGTTAAAATTTTAAGATCGCTGAAGCGATCATGACGGTCTGCATTCAGCTAACTTAGTAATGGAAATAAAAGCAAATGTGCATGATGATGCTCTGTTATGACAACACAATCTTTGCATTGTATTAAAAGTTGTTTTTTTTTATTGCTGTCCACTGGCAGGAGGACATAAACACTGACAGTGAAAACAACATGTGAAAATCAACTGAATGATTTCAAAGAGTTGTCACTTTCAGAATGGCTGTTGCGTCTGTCTGCAAGTGCATTAACCCCCACCCANCCCACCCACCCACTCATCCAACCTTAACACTGTGGTTAGCTGCAGCTCATGCAACCTGAGCGACATGAAACTCCTCTGACATTTCTAAGAAAGATGCCTGAGCTGCATGAAGACAGGTTGAATACATGAAACACACACTGAAAGCGACACGCTCGTCCTCCTGGAGTCTCCATTCTACATGATGGACTTATTGAAGGGTTCATATGGATGTACTGCTGTGTTCACGTTGCTCATGATGGTCAGCAAAGGTAAATTAATCTAAATACCTCTTCAAAATATGTTAACTGATGGTTTACTATTTACTTATACCCATTTTACAGCATCTCAGATACAGTGTAGAAAATTACATGAAGATATCAATATGAAAGACATGAAAGTACCAAATAATCAGCAACAAAAATGAAACATCAGCCTCAAAACGTTACTTGGTATCTCAGCAGCATGTGGTTTCCATTGGTGGTGCCATCTAGACTGTGGTGCTCTTTGCAGCCTCACAGAGGAGGAAAACCTTACGGTCTTTCTGTATTTTACATTATATGGTCTTTCTGTATTTTCTAGCAGGTTAATTTTTCACAAATAGGTACGTTTGTTGTATCAAATTTAAGCTTTAAACTGTTTTTAGTGCTTGAAGAGCGAGAAGTTCAATGTTTGGAGTTCAGCCTGAATTCAGTAGGATCCAACGTAAAAACTAAATTAATGAGTTAATAAAAGCACAAAATCAAGTTGTAAATTTTAAAGAACAATAAAAATGTAAAAAAGAAGAAAAAACCCTACCTTTGATATGTGACTTTGATGGCCTTTCTGTCAATATCAGGACCCTGGCACCGGTACACCTAAATGGAATGCAGCCCTTATTAATGTAAATTTATTTATTAACACCTGTGCTTTTCAAATCAATATGTACATTTGTCTGCTGCTGCTGTGCTTTTGGTTTATTTGCTGAAGCTGTTTTCTTTCCTTTTTCATGGGACAACACAGTAAAAAAAAAAATGATAAAGTCATTTTGAAATGTGTTTTTCCGAAGGGTTGTCATGTGAGGCTCCTTCTAGTCCTCAGTGTTTCAGGAGAAACTCTAAAGAGGATATTTACACATGCGAGTGGAGCATGAACGCTACAGAGAGTGACATGAAGTATGATGTTTACTTTAAGTGAGTATTATTCCAGTATTAGAAATTCATCATATGTATATAAATATGATACCTAATCAAGTGGCGGTCTGTTCATGGTCATTTTCACTGTTCCTCCAATGCTGGGAAGGCTCCAGTCCTCTATGACAATTCATAGGAGTAAGTGGGAAGAGAAGATGGATGGAAGACATGATTATTAACGCAAGAAAACACATTAAAGTGACTACAGGTCCTTAGCTGATAAATTGCCAACACTGTTATTGAATGTACTGATATCTTAGAGATTTTCAAGCAGAAGTTCAGGGCATTGGTGGGTGGGTNAAGGGGGGTTATATTTTGGAATGGTGCAGGATAAAGCCCTGAACAGATGACTAGCCCAAAGACAAACACGTTAGACTACTGACCTGTGGGAGGAGGTGAATAAGACAAAAATTGACAAGAATGAGAATGTGAACTGTACTGTGTTAGTAAATTAATTATTTTTATTTATTTATTTTTTTTAAGGGTAAATTTAAAAGCCATCAAAAAAGTTGTTTGTTTTTTTGGATAGAAATGAAATAGGACTGTTAATAGAAACCTTTTTTTTTTTTTAATTTAAGTGTTTTGTAATTTATCAGTTGTCAATAAAATAATATATATTTATTCCAGTGGCAAAATCCAGCCGCCAAGCAGAAACAGCATCTTCAAAGAAACAAAATCTGGGAGCGTTTGGACCAGGTATCAGTTCTTAGAGGAGCAACTAAGCATATATTGGCCTGTTTCCATCTGGGTGAAAGCTCGTACAGGAAACTCCAGCTGCACGTCACCCAAGATAAATGTCACCCTCAGCAATTTAGGTACAGGATCTGCTCATATTACCCATAACACAACAATTTAAAATGCAATACATGTAGGGAGATATGGTATATAACACATAAATAACAAAACAAAACAAAACAAAAAAAAAAAAACACACATTCTAAAGCACCCAAATTTTTGCTTTTCCTCACCAGTTAAATATGAAGCACCACAGAATATATCAGTGTCTTGGGAGAAAAACAGTCTGGTTTTAAGTTGGATTGCTGCAGAGAAACAGAAGGCTTCAGCAGAGGTCCGGTTCCAAAGACAGGAAGACCCCACAGAATCATGGGAAAATGTGAGATTATATTTAATTAATACACTAGTAATTTTTGATAGCTTGATTAACCTGTATAACTTTGTCCTAATTGCCGTTATAGAGATCAACATCAACAAACATCACCGATACGATCTGTAAGTACTTTTATGTCCTCTACATGCAGAATTTGTTGATCTGACATTAGTGCTTTTTAGACATGAAGGACCATACAGGTGGTTTTAGTTTTAAGCCTACGCCCTAGATTACTGCCTTATCTTATATTACGTCTTATCTTATCAGCCACTTTTCAAAGATATAAGTTTGTAGTTTTTGATTTCTTTCCTTTCAGACATAAATTTCTAATTTTAATGCCAGCAGAGTATGAAATTCTGACAACTGAAACATTACATATTAACATCCATGGTCCGAAAATCAAGCAAGAAGCAAACATGACACATTTCAAACCAATGATTCAGTTTGTGTCACAGATGAAATAATAGAGAGAAATGCAGTAGTAACAATGAAAGACAAAAGATGAAGAATTCATTCTCAAACAGACGAAGTTATAAAATCTCTAAGCAGAATTCTCAGCATCCTGGTCTTTCTATCTGAACAGACAAGGTCATCATTAGGAATCTCCAGAAACATTCATCTTACCGGGTGCAGGTCAGGCATCAGTCCACCCAGGCCCCTACCCCTCTGTGGAGCGACTGGTCTCCAGTTGTGACTGTTCCTGCAGGTGAAGTCATCTTCTCCTTAAACTGAAACATATTGATTCATGTAACATTTGGTTTTAATGTATCTGGATTAATATTCCTGCTGATTAAAGAGGCTGTAACTGGTTTGTTTCAGGTTCAGTCCTCAGCAAACTTCCAACAACTCGCCTTTGCAAAACACTTAGCTGATAATATAACATATTTGTCATGAATCTGAAAACATTTGAATTTGAATTCTGTGAGAATTAAATGAATATGCTGCATATTATCTTTTATATGACTGCATATTATATTTCATATACTCTAGCTATTCATTTATCCAAGTGTGTTATTATATTCTATGTATCATTGCATTCCTGTAGTATTCTTGTAGTTTTCCATGTATGCAGCCCTGCTAGTTAACGCTTTATCATCCTCATGACCAGCTTGTGAACTGTCCAAGTTGAAGACTTGTACTCCTAAAAGATAATAATTATAGCCATGACTGTGTGCTTAATGTGCAGACATGTGTTCTAAGTAATCTGTGCTAGCCGTCCTTGTGGTTGGCACAAGTGGTTCCAAGGTTAACAAATAACAGCCAAGCTCAGATAGGAAGCCTGGGGCCTCTCTGACATGTTCAACACACTATCAACCACTGGTTTATTAGTCGCAACAGAAGCTCTCAGACTTTGAGGGCTGTATGGAACCATCCATGTCAGTGCTTCCCATGTACACGAAAATAGAGTGTGATCTGCAATTGAGAGAAGTCGTGAGACCTTTTAATTTCTTTGACAATTCTCAATCGATGCATTAAAAAAAGAAAGAAACAATTTTTACTTGCATTAAAATGTCAAATCTCTAATATTCAATTTGTGGCAAAAATCATAAGGTACAGAACATATTGTCACTAACATGATATGGCTTTGTGTTTTACTGCAGAGCTTGAACATCAGCTTGAAGTTAATGTGATCAAGATGTTGCAAAATGGAAATCGAAAGCTAACACTAACATGGAAGGTAACTTAGTAAAAGGGGAAAAAATACATAAAGTTTTCACAATCAGATATGGGTGTGTGACTTCATTAGTAAACTTTAAATTTAATATCCTAGACTGTGAATTTCAAATTTGCATATGAAGTCTTCATGCTCACATGTAACTGTAAATGTGAATTCTTTCCAACTTAGTAAACAAAGAATGTAATTGCTAATTATTAGTGGTGTTTTGATTTGATTACTGAGTACTTAAAAAGTACAGATTAATAAATCTGAAAGTGAATGAAATCTGCTTTTTTTTTTTTTTTTTTNTTTTTTTTTTTTTTTTGTTAACAATACTGTAAAGAGATTGTGGGTGAGTTGTGAGTTGTGGGAAAACACAATCCAATAATCTGACATGTAGAAAATGTCAGGGTTTTCCTGTGACCGTTTCAGTTAATACTGTATGATCTACTGAATGCCAGTTTGTGCTGTAGATGGTCACAGGTTTGATACCACACTAGCTACTGAGCTCACCATGATTTCTGTACTTTCTATATTTATGTACATTTTAAGTTGCTCTTGATATAAGAGTTAGATAAAATAATAAAAGCCACTGCAAATGCCTAAAATGTAACCTAATGTTTGATTTATTTTCCCAAATATTGTGCCTGGTAGTTTAATAAGGCATGTCAGTGAATAGTTTATCCTACAATGTGATTCTATAGTTACTGATTACTTAATAAAAAATAATAAAAATAGATGGAATTTTAAATTCCAGGTTATATTTACATGTTCACAAATGAGTTAATGATGGGAAGAGTAATAAAATGAGAACAACCTATCAGTGGGTTGAGATATTTTTACATTGTGGCTTTAGTGTGACTAAGTTATAATATCCTGACATACAACCGATCATATAAACCAGAACCAACATTTCATTCAGATATATCATAGAAAATGTAGAACTGAATCAAAAGAAATTAAATTATGTATGTCATTCCTATGTTGGCTAGTTAATTTTGGGTCCAAAACTATGCACTCATCTGCATATTTGAATAAAAATAATCAAACTTTGAGCAACCAACATGGCTTTCCATTTCCACTGGTGCTGCATTATGCATGTTGCTTCATGTTTGTTGTTCACTTGTTTCAGTTTGTGGTTGTTTTCCTGACCTGATCTCCATTCTGTCTCTCAGCCTGTGTCACCTGCAGCAGCAGTTGGAGTGACTTACAATGTTACAGACACACAGTCTTCTCATGGTTGCCCCTGTCAAACCAGAACACATCACATCAGTACAACAATGACCAACTACACAACCTATGTGACGTACTCTGCTGTGAACATCTCTGTCATCGCCATGAACACAGCAGGGAGATCTCCTCCAGCAGTTGTACTAGTTCAAGCTGAACCTGCTGCTGATCTGAAACGTACGTTGAGACAAATTACATTTGAGCTGCATGTATGTGTCTTTGCATGTGCAGTATATTTGTCCTTATTATGTTTCCCTGGCAGCTTGTGACCAAATGTTACGAGAAGAAAAACTACATAAGACAACTTGCCTGGAGTGGTATGAGTTTCAAGATGGAGACTTGAGGCCAGAAAGTGTGATCACTTTAAGAGCAAGGATGAGCAAACAAAAAAAGAAGAAAATGAGAAATCGTAAGTCACATTAAGAGCTTTGAATGCACAGATTTGACAAAAAATGAAAGTGGAAGTTCCACTGAAGTTGGTTCCCATATCTAATCCAAAACATCAGCTTTCTCAGCTGATGGTTTGGATTATCTGCTCTTATGATATCGTATTCATTTAACATTTTGAAGCCTTTGTGATTTATAGTTTATAACTTAAGACATAAATATTTTGAACAGCACTTTCTGTTTTAATTACAGAAATACAAGAATATGTCCGCTACCTTTATTTTGAACACAGATGCATCAGTGGGAGACCACAGACGGTTAAAATGTGCCTCTATTATAAAAAAGAGGGAGGTAAGAAATAAAGTGTGATGTATCTACATGCTGTACACATTAACGTGAAATTTCTGCAAAAATTCTAGCAGATGAAACTTAAAGCTGCACTAAATTTTACAAAGTGAGGCTGCAACAAGCTCCAAATGAAAGCAGCGGAAGGAAAGCACAAGAAATCTAAATTTTAAACAGAAATACTAACGTCTCTGAAAACTGGACTTGCCACAAATGGCTTAAAACTAGGAGATCTTCAGCATACTGACGTCCCCTTATGGAATTTCTGAGGACTTATCTTTCAAGAACCAAACAAAGCAAATTTCTTAGATCAGCTTTAATTTTGAACTAATGATCAGACTCATTCTGACAATTTGGACTGCAGTCAAAGCTGTAGGCCAAGGTGTGGTCCAGTAAAGCAAAAACAAGAAGAAAATCATCTCAAAAGAACAAAAATGCACATGTATGTTGAGGAGAACGTTGTTTCTGTTGCACACTAAACTTTTCTTTTCCTCCTCAGCGCCGAGCAGCGAACCTGAGGATTTTAATGCTCTGAGTGAAACACACAGTTCTGCTAATCTGTCTTGGAAAGCGATTCCCTTGGAGGACCAGCGAGGATTTCTCACACACTACATCATGTGCAGCATGAAAATCAACTTGCAAAGTGAGGCTAAAGGTGTGAACATTACTCATCTTTGAACACCCATCTGCCTGAATGTGATTTTAGAGCCTCTCACATGAAATCTACCACTTGAATTTTTTTATTTTAAACTAAAGCCCTACAGTGGCATCAAAGTATAAAACTCCAACACATATTATTTTGAGTGATAATCTAATGTATAATCCTTGACCTTAGAAAACATTTCACTAGAAAAACATCAGGAATCAGGGATGTTTATGCCATTAATAACTGGTTTCATTCATTTGGCAAAGTTTAATTAGCTCAGCGAAACAATCCAAGCGCCACACCTCAGATTTGTCACGACTTGGCTCAGGGCTGTGACAAAAAGTAGGGAGGACGCAACAGTTTAAACACTAAAGAGTTATTTTATTTCCATTTAGCAGGTGAAAACCACAGACCCAGAGTGAGGAGTGGAAATCACAATAGTCAGTGGTGTAGGGGAGTGCTTGGATGTGTGGAGAATGGAGCATCAGAGTGTAGGCATGTTGTTAGGAGGAGAGCTCAAAATCCACTGATGAAAGTGAGGCTTTAAAGCAGTGAGAGAGCATCAGGACCAGGTGCAACCAACTACCCAGATGGGAGACTCCGCCTCCAGTTACCCTGAAACACAGGGTGCACAGCAAACAGAGCAAATACGCAGGGCCAGGCCTGCAGCCCGAGAGCCATATAAGCACGCACAGGGAACCATCACAGATACAAGAAATTAAAAAATAAGTGTTTCAATTCTTGAAATAAATGAAAACTACTCATACAGCAACTATATGACGTGACATTCTGCACAATTCTCCATCTGTGATTTTCTCAGACTGCCGTAACATATCAGCCTCACTGGTAAAATACCATCTGGAAAACTTGACACCAGGAGCTAAATACAACATCAGCCTGGCCGGAGCGACAAGAATGGGAAAAGGACCTGAAGCCACAGTCCTCATCAACACAGTACCAGAGAAGCCTGTCAATGGTGTCAGATTCACTGACTAAACTCTTATTTTTCTGCAGCTTTGTAGTTTGAAGTAAAAGACAAACCGATGTAACATTATTTCCTGATATGACGACCAACTTAATTTATCCTGTTTCTTTTGTTCCCCTCATTAGTGTGGCTGAGTTTTGGCTTGCTGTTTGCAATGTCCCTAATATCAATAGTCTGCACCATTATCTTGAAGAGGTGAGTCACTCTAGCTTCTGGAGTAAAATATCAGTGAGCAGATAAATAAGTTTGATCAATAAGGTAGACAATTATATAAAGAGAACTGATTGATTTCTTGTGGTCCTTAGGGAATTTGGTTAATCTGAAAAGTTGTTTTGTTTGTACTCTTTAAGTCAACTGTTCAACCTGGTTGTTACTGGTTGCTATTTTCTCCTAGAGCCAAAAACAGGATTTTTCCTCCCATGCCGACGCCTGTTATTCCAGATTCAGCCAATTATCAACGAGAAAATCAGGTAACTGAAGGAGAAAAGTAAAACAAAGACAGGTGTGTCAGCAGTAGAGGAGGCAGATTTTAAATGACTGGATGTGTTTAACATATTTTTCGGGGAAGGAGATGAAATGGAGGAAAGTCCCTACTGAATGACAATAAGACAGAACCACAGAAAACAAGACACCTGCTTCTTTCAGATAATTACATCATTTCCTTATGGTTAAGGCTGGCAATTCACAGCCGACCCATTTTTATACCAGCAGATCAGTCTGCTCAGTTCATATCTGTTCAAAGTAGATGTCACTTTCTTTTATTTGTTCTTTACTAACATAGGTAACTAATTCTCATTATCCTGAGAAAACCATGTAACTCGCATGATGCATGATGATTAAGTTAAAACCTGAAAGTGTTTTAGTTTTGAAATGCTGACATTTCTGTTAGTTTTACAATTTTTGTAGAAAAATGGTAGTCTTTTTGATGACTACATTTTCTTCAAGTCAAATTTTCTTGTTTCTTTTTTTTTAACGTAAGCTTGTCACATTATTTTTACATCCCTTTTATGTAAAAATAAAGAGAACAAAGGTTAAATCAAAAGGTTACAGATAATTGCAGTTTTACTTTATGTTTTGAATCAAAGAAAAAAGTGACCTGAAAGTGACTTGGCCTTAATTCTGACCCAATTCAGTGTATTTTGTAAAGGATGAAAAGCAAGAGAACAGAGGATCGCCTACACAAAATAATAACCTGGTTCTCTGTAACTAAAAAAAAAGTCTCCATCTCTCTTTTTTCTTTCTTTTTTCACATCTCTCTCTGTGAAACAACTTGTAAGTTATGTTTTGAAAAGCACTGATCAACCAGCTTGGAACCTTGAACCTTTACAATTGACCTCAACAGGAGATGCTGCCGGGAAAAGAGGAGGTGCACGAGTTCACGCTGCACCAGCTGCATCCAGAGGGAAAGTCAGTCGAGATGTCTGAGGACCAAGAGGAAACCACATTTCTACATGGGGCCTTGAGAAACGACGATGCCACTGATGAAGACACTGAAAATGAGAAATCAGATGGAAGCCAAGATGAATGTTTGACTCTCAGCTACAAGGAAAAGGCAGTGAGGGACACAGATATTGACATGACGGATCTTGGACAGGCAGATGATGAGATTGCCATGCTGATTTACAGAAATGGATTGGTGTTTGATGTGAAAACAGACTCCCCTTAAAGAGGAAGTAAGAGATGCTTTTACTGCTCCACAGTAAAACATTACAATAAACCATCTGCAGGGTTTATTGACTGATACAAAAGACTCAACTGCAACTTTTCCATATGTTAATATATTTGTCATTTGGAAGTAGTTTTATGTCTGTAATTGTTGTCATTGTTGTGTTTTGTTTTGTTTTGTTTTTTTTGTTTTGGAATATTAAACGGTTGTGTAAAGTCATTTCTGTTCACCCACAGAGTTCACGATTGTGCCCATTTGAGCAATGCTGTATTCTATAAATGACATTCATATGCAGCCATTCTGTGCTAGTGATTTGCATTCAGTGCTAACATTCAATGCAGAATGTTCATTCTTTGACATTCATATGGAAAGTAAGAATTTGGAGGTCAGGCTGGTGGAAAGCACACCCTTCAGTTTCTATGACCTGTATTCACATCCTGTCTTATAGTAATCATTGCTGACATTTTAATTTATTAAATGATGACTACAATCTTTCCCTGTAACAAAGAGGTTTTAGCATTTAGCATTAACCACACAGGGTCCTTTAAGTTACCATTTAAAGCAATCAATATTAGTTCATAATGGTCAGCCTGTGTTCTAATGTCAGATGTGATTTTAGCCAAACCTACTGCATATCTGTTAAATAAATAGTTATAGCTGGTCAGGATGGTCACAGCCTATGTTATGCTGACAGAACAGTAAATTCTTATACATGCTAACATGCTGTGGTGTTTTTTTTTTCTGACCTCAGGCTAGTTTATCACTCATTCACTGATTCATTATCAACCTATACAAATAAAAAATTAGCGTAGCTGACATTCATTGGTTGGCACAGCTCAGGGTCTCAACAAAATTAAATGTTTGACAAAATGTTCGTAGAAGCAAAAACATAATACATCACCACATATCACCACAAACACATGCACAACAATGGAGGAGGACATACAGTACAGGAGTGTGTGACAACCTGAGTGCCGCACAAAATTACTCTCTGTCCCATCCACATAGTTTAACAATATACATGCATATTTTTACATTCACAAGGGCCTCAATTTATGATGGCAGGGATCAATCAATCATTCATAGGCATTATTAATACAACCTTTTAATAAATGTTTTCCATTAACAGGAGTTCCTGGCTGAGTCAATGGTGTAACTATACTTTAAGCTTTTACAGGCAAATTTGAAAACTTTACGAAAACCTTCAGCTCAGGTGAGACACACCACAAGTGCAGAGCATGGTTTTTTTCTGCAACAACAGCAAAGTGCAAACAGAACACCGGTTTTAGTGCGTCTGCAGGTCAGTGTAAAATGAAAGCCAAAGGATGTAAAACAATGAAGCAGTGGTTGTGTGTGTGACTGTCAAAAGGTGCACATGTGACAGGAAGTGATCAGAAAAAAACGACCTTAAAAAGTAGTCACATAAGGAGAAAACTTGAGCTTACTCATAATCAAACAGGACTTTGTGGTGTTTCAGTCTGTTCAAATATGAACATGTTGTAATGATTTTCCAGAAGTGATGACAGACTTGAAGCATTTCATACCCAATGCATTTTAATTTTACAGCAAGAAAGGTCTGTCTTGGTTCCCATGTTATATGACATGTGACCTGTTCGAGGAAAATGGTATAACATTATGAATAACAGCTGATCCTTTATCTCTCCCGACATCAAGATTAAGATCATCAGTACAGACCACAAAGAGCCTGTCACATGATGTGCGGTTAGATACTACAGTGGCTTATGTGTTCATATATCAAAATACTATGAGAACATACAGTACATCTTCCAGACAAATGGATTCAGTTTTTAGGCATTATATGTTGAGATCAATGTAGTGAAAAAGTTATGCATAAATGGTAATCTTTACCAAAGGTGGGTAAAGTAACCCAGAAGCTGCACTCAAGTAAAAGCATTATTATTTTATGATAATAGTGACTCAAGATAAGTAAGAGTAGTTATATAGATAATTACTTGAGTGAGAGCAAGAGAGTATTTATTAAAAAGATTACTTGAGTAGTGAGTAACTTTGACCAAGCTTATTCTTTGGAATAATTAACAAGCTATAAAGTGCTCCTCTGAGGAAAAAAAAAATGCTAAGTAGCCATATGTAGCTTCTAATACAATCCAATTCATATCATATAAAGAAACAGTAGACAGTAATAAATCAAATATTTACCACATAGCAAATCATAACAATTCCAGCCTGGCCCCAAGACAGTTAGCTAGATTAGTTTCATGACTTTACTCAGAATGGAAAACTTGAGTTAGCATTAGCAGCAGCTGCTAATTAAGTAGCTAACTGCCACATGTTTCCTCAAGTTCAATGTTGAGTTCTTGCTAAATGTCTACATTTTTAGCTAGACAAACATGGTAACGCCTTAAGCTATGGTTTTGGTAGACTGAAAAGAAAACAGCGTTTGAATGTGTGGCCAGGGATGTGCCTCTTCTGAACCTCCCNTTTGGTAGACTGAAAAGAAAACAGCGTTTGAATGTGTGGCCAGGGATGTGCCTCTTCTGAACCTCCCGCTGTTGATTCCACCATGACTGTTCTGCTCTGGTGAAACCATGGAAACGGAAACTGGGGGCGTGGCTACAGAGCTGAAGCAGACAGAAAAACTGAACATCCACTGAATTCAAATGGGTGAAGTACCACAAAGAGCGAGACTAAATTTAATGGAGTAAAGGTATATTTTTTTCTTCATAACTCAAATATGAGTTATAAGTATCCTGCAATAAAACTACTCAGTAATGTACAATTTTGTGAAAAAAAAGTTACTTTAGTAAATGTAACAGAGTAAATGGAATATGTGACTACCACCTCTGATCTTTACTTTATTATTGTTTCAATAAGTAACTCATCTTGCAAAAAACAAACAAAAAAAAAAAAAAAANAAAAAAAAAAAAAACAGACAAAAGTACATTAGCGTTCTAAAGTTTAGAATCACATACTTAATGTAATTGGTGGAAATTGTTACTTTTATTCACCAAGGTGGCATTACATTTAAATCGATTTAAGACCACTTTGGTGAATAAAAGTATCAATTTCTACCAAATACATGAACATTTCTGAGTGATTCTAAACTTTTGAATGTTAGTGTACATTTTCCCTTTCTCTTTTCCCCCTTTTTTTATTGGCTGAGAAAAATGAAAAAGTAAGAAGTGGCATTCTGATGTTTAGATGATGCAGATACTTTCCGTATATATTTCTATCCATCTTAAAATTAAAAACACAAAAATGGATGGTTCAGTATTAATTACTGAGAGCTGGAGAGGGACTGTGGACTGTGGATTATTTATTTATAAAGAAATTAAGAAGAAGAGTTTCAGTAGCTGTAAATTATTTAGTTCGCTAAAAGGACATCAAAGGATTAGAAGCCTACTTGTAGCAGCAATAATTACAGATAGTAAGAGAATATATGTTGCAAATACAGCAGAAGCAGTAATTTTTTTTAAGCTTATCTCATGTTTAATTAAAATCTAAATGTAACTACTAACTTTAGTACTTCCGGTACTACATGTAACCACTGAATGAATGTGGTGTAAAAAGTGCAAAATTAACGTCTGATTTGGAGTAGCACAAAACTGAAATATTCAAGTATAGGCAACGTACCTCAAACTGCTTTGACCCATCAGGAAACATTAGAGAATCTGTCAGTTACCAGTAGATAGTCTGTGGCGCCTCCTAGTGGTCAGAAAGTGTTGGCACAGGCAGCACGGAGCTGGTAAAGCTCGTCATTATCACCGTGTTCACAGTAGGACGGCTTCACACTGCTGCTGCGTCCATGACCGGTTAACGGGCTGTATCCATGCTTTTAACACACCATGAACGGGCCGCCTGTGCCGCTGACCCTCCGGTAAACCCTTTAAAGATGCCCTATGCGTGCGGCACTGTGCTAGAAGATGGCGGAGTCGGATGGTGGGGAATTTGCGTCGAAACATCCGCAGAGCAGGTGAGAGTGAGCCGCGGCGAGTCTCTACTGTCTTACCGTGGTGGGCTGGTCTCTCGGTGTTTGCCTGCGCTCGCTCGCTCCAGTCTGTAGCCAGGAGGGAGCGTACCGACGGCCCGTCCTGACTCCAGGAAACACCGAGGATGTGTCCGGCCTCTGGGCATCCACACTGTCTGCTTTTTTAATAGCGGGAAGACAGTGAAGGTGCCCAGCCTGGACAGCCTTAGAGGAGACACCCCTTCTTCTTAGTGGACTTTAATACGTTTGTCCCAAAATTTGGGAAGCTTTGTAAACCAAAGTCAGTTAAGGTTGTCAAGATCAACTTGCTTAAATTGTGACATTACACCGATTAAAAAAAAACAGGTCAATGTCAGGTACACATCCATCCATTCATTTTCTAAACCCGTGACCCGCAGCCTGACACGGAGACAAAACAACAATCTGCAAGGTCAGCTTTAAGATGAGCGTTTCAGTGGAAGGTTTATTGCACGGATAACTATTTAAATGCAGGTTTTATTTCAACATAATTTATTAGCATATATTTTGAGAGCAAATTGATGCCTTATACCTGTATATAAAAATTTGATTTTGGTCTTACATTCACATTTAATGTACGTTGGTTTTTTTTGTTTTTGTGTGTGTATGTGTAAACAGTATGTATTTTTTAAAATTTGTTTATTTTTTTCATTTTTTTTATTAGGAGTTGCCAACAAAAACAAACATGGCAGCTGTTACTGTTACTATAACCAACTTATTTTTCCTCTGTTGGGGAAGAGTTATGTTTCAACCCAGGGTCTTAATGATGTTTGTACCTTGCATGATGTCTGTTGACATGACTGGTTTTGGTGATGTCATTCCTGTCAATGTGATTTCATGACATTTCCATGCATAATGACGATATTTCTAAATGTGTTGTCTGTAGTTATAGAATTGTTATTTCTCCATCTTCCAAAGTGATGTTCACATGAAGTTTCTATCTGTGGATATAGTGAAGTTTATCTGATGTGATGTTTTCTATCCATAGTAATATTGCTTGTGCCAAAAGCCATGGTGTTTTCTACAACCAGAGATGTATTTTCTGCACACTTGTGTCTTTCATACATGTAGTAATGATGTTTCTCTCTACAGTCTTCTGCCTGGTGGATCATGTTTCTGTCTGCAGTGACGATGTTTCTACATGCAGTAATGACTTGTCAAAATGTGGCTAACATTTCTGCTCACAGCAGTGTTGTTTCTAGTCTTTGTGCACTGTGCAGATACTCTTACTAATTCAAAGAGACTATATAGATTGCATTACAGCCTGGCTAACTCTGGGAGATCATCTTACATTTCCATCATTAGAGTCACTGTGTGCATGTGTACTTTATATTAAAATGTGTTATTTTACTCACCAAGCACTAAATTTCCACAAAAAACTCACAATTTAATATTCCTCGCTTCATAACCAATCATTTGGCAAATATAACACAGCCAACCAGCATACATTATGTTGAAAAATGACAAAAACCCTTAAATTCATTTTTTAGAAATTCAAGACTGGACAGAGTAGTTTAAAAAAAACAAAACAAAACAAAAAAAGTTTAGGACTTAACACCCCATGTAACAAGGATGTTTTCTTTTCTTTTTTTTCTCTTTCTTTTACAGTATGGCTAACAAGAACAGCACCTTGTGCTGTACCTTTTCAGCTCCGAGCCATAGTACTACACTTCTACAGGGCCTGTCTGTCTTGCGGGCACAGGGCCAGCTACTTGATGTCGTGTTGGCCATCAATGAGGAGCGCTTCCAGGTTCACAAAGCAGTGTTAGCTGCTTGTAGTGACTACTTCAGGTTAGCTGGTATAAGACAACACATTGCCCACCACATTTACATAATAAATTTGAGGCAGTCAACTGATGATCTTCTCCAGAGCAGTTTATCCTGAGTGCACTGTCAGAGTGTGTTTCTCTTCCTAGATTAACTATATTAAAAACAATTTAGTCAGGAGAGAAAGTAGGGAAAGCAGAAATATGAAACACCCAACATAATGCTCTCTCTCTCTCTCTTTCTCTCTCTCTCTGTCACATTTTCCTTTGACATTTGTTTGAGTCATTATTTTCACTCGTTTACAGACTCGTACTGATGGTGGATTTTCTGGAGTGTAGAGGCTAGAATTAGATACGGGAAGGCAGGGAACATAAGAGTGTTTTACAAATGGGTCATTTTATAAGAACATAACACAATGTACTTGAGTTTAGTTTGAGTTTTAGTTTGATTTACATATTTTTTTCAGTTCAGTTCTATTGTACACCAAAGTGTTCACACTCTAAAAAACATCAAACTTAGAAGTTTTAGAAAGTTATAAAAAAAAAATATATATATGTGATATTTTACAAAGTTAAAGTCTTAACATGCAATTCAGTTTACTGTCTTGTTCTTGATTTACAGAGCAATGTTTACTGGCGGTATGAGGGAGTCAAACCAGGATACCATTGAGCTGAAAGGCTTGTCAGCCAGAGGGCTGAAACATATTATTGACTTTGCTTACAGTGCAGAAGTCACTCTGGACCTGGACTGCATTCAGGATGTCCTTGGAGCTGCTGTTTTCCTACAGATGGTCCCTGTTGTAGAGCTCTGCGAGGAGTTCCTCAAGTCAGCAATGAGTGTAGAGACCTGCTTGCATATTGGCCAAATGGCTACCACCTTCAGTCTGTCTTCCCTCAAGGAGTCAGTGGATGCTTTTACTTTTCGCCACTTCCTGCAAATTGCAGAGGAGGAGGACTTTCTGCACATTCCCATGGAGCGTCTCGTCTTCTTCTTGCAGAGCAACAAACTGAAGAACTGCAGCGAAATTGATCTTTTCCGTGCCGCCATCAGGTGGCTCCAGTACGATGAGTCCCGTCGGGCTCAGGCCAGCAGGGTGCTTTGCCATGTGCGCTTCCCACTCATGCACTCATCAGAGCTTGTGGACAGTGTCCAGACAGTGGACATCATGGTAGAGGATGTGCTGTGCCGCCAGTATCTCCTTGAGGCCTTCAATTATCAGATCCTGCCCTTCCGACAGCATGAGATGCAGTCCTTACGGACACTCATTCGTTCTGATGTTATGTCACTCATCACTTTTGGTGGGACGCCCTACACTGACAACGACCGCACTGTGAGCACAAAAGTCTACTATCTCCCTGACACCGCCTCCCGCCAGTTCAAAGAGCTTAAGGAGATGGAGACGGGGTGCAGCCACGCTTGTGTTGCTGTGCTTGATAACTTTGTGTATGTTGTCGGCGGACAGCACCTACAGTATCGCAGCGGTGAGGGAGCGGTAGACAGCTGTTTTCGATATGACCCACATCTGAGCCAGTGGCTGCGCATTCAACCAATGCAGGAGGCACGTATCCAGTTTCAGCTCAACGTGCTGCATGGACAGCTGTATGCCACCGGAGGGCGCAATCGATCGGGCAGTCTGTCATCTGTAGAGAGTTACTGCCCAAAGAAGAATGAGTGGAGCTACGTGGAACCTTTAAAACGCAGGATCTGGGGTCATGCAGGGACTCCCTGTGGAGACAAGCTTTATGTTTCAGGTGGTTATGGTGTCTCGCTGGATGACAAGAAAACTCTTCACTGCTATGACCCGGTATCTGACCAGTGGGACTTCAGAGCCCCCATGAATGAACCCAGAGTGCTGCATGCCATGATCAGCACCAGGGATCGGGTTTACGCCCTGGGTGGTCGCATGGACCATGTGGACCGCTGTTTTGACGTGCTGGCAGTGGAGTATTACATTCCAGAGAACGACCAGTGGACCACCGTCAGCCCCATGCGAGCCGGGCAGTCTGAGGCCGGCTGCTGCTTACTGGACAGGAAGATCTACATTGTTGGAGGATACAACTGGCATCTGAACAATGTCACAAGCATCGTGCAGGTGTACAACACAGAGACAGATGAGTGGGAGAGGGATTTGCACTTCCCAGAGTCCTTTGCTGGCATTGCATGTACACCGATCCTACTTCCACAAAACACCACACAACACTGACCAACCTGATGACTGTGATGATTTGATTCCATGTCATTTTCCTGCTAACAGATGAGCCAGCAGAAGGCTCCTGAAATTTTAGGTGTGTGTGTGTGTTTGAGGGGGAAAAAAGCAGTTAAATATTATTATTCTGAACAGTGAATTATTTTTCTGTTTTTGCTATGAGTTGTGACAGTTTAGACTTGAAATTTCTTTTCCGCGTCTTTATGTAGGAAATTGACAGAACCAAAGGTTTCAACAGTTGTTAGTATTCTGCTAATAGATGTTAATAAGCTGATGTTCAGAGTAATGTACAGTGTGATAATAATGGATTGATTGGTGCATCCATTGATTGGTATTCAATCCATATAAGGCCCTGTTCATATTATGACCACTGGGAATGATCTTACACTTGCACATTTGAGATAATTTATGCTTACTGACAATTTAATTTATAAAATACAAGAGTTCTCTTCCAGATTGAAATTCAATCATTTTATAGCACTATTTGGAAAAGCATTCATAACTCAATGTGTTAAAGTTTTTACAATAATTTTACCAATCAAGGGCTTAAAGTACAGACTGTAACTGAAAAACTGATAGTTTCTCCTAATTTTAGCATTTCGGCATCACCCTTTTAAAACATGCAAATCTCGTTTTGGAATGAAACTCAAAGTTTCTACAGTGGTTGAGTTGAATTTTGCTGTGCAAAGGTATTAACAGACTTAACCTTTAAATGTTAGACATTGTTTTTATCCGATTTTAAGTTATGATCTTTTTATTTGGTTTATAATTATATAGTCATTTGAGAAACCAAGAACACAACTTACTGTTGTTTTTGTGTATTTCTTCTCAAATCTGTGTTTCCACAAGCTACATTTCAGCACATAGTAATGTTTGCACAAATGATTGTTGTGTTGTAACTTAATTAATCCACGCTTGAATGTTCNTTTTTTTTTTTTTTTTTTGGACAAAGCCCTTGTGTTTCTTTGGTTGAAGCATTAATTGTTCTCTTGGTCAGTGGAACAAACCAGACCAATTTAAAAGTACAAATTGGACCTCTTTGGGCAGCTACACAAGTCATTTTTAGCGTGTTTGTCTGTTAAGATGTTGATGTGTGCCGTGCTGTATGTGTTAAACAAGTGTTACCTCTTGTGTGCCACATATGTGTTTGTTTTTGGACTAACAATCTTCAACCTGCAGAGGATGTTTGTCTTTGGTGCAAAAGTACTAAGCTACAACTCAACCCCTCACAAATCTGTAATTTACCTGCCAAACATACTCAAAATGTTCATTGGTCAAAGCTGTTACAGGCTTAATAACACGATTGTTAATATGACTGCATTGCTGCACTTTTTAAGCAGCATTAATGATAAGTTCTGATGATGCTGCTGAAGTCTTGTGTGTAGTATTTAAAGGGAAGGATCCAGCTTAAAAGTCCTCTTTTTTTCTTAAAACATGACCATACTGTAGATGAGGATGTGGGCATCTATTTTAGCACTGCTGCTGTTTGCCTTAGTGTGTTTTACCTGTCCCTATAAAAGCACATTATATTATTGAAGTGTATTACAAAGGAAACCACTGTAGTCAAAGGGAATGTAGATATTTGTGTAGTTTTGTGTCCTTTATTAAAGGTGTGTCATGTTTTAAAAAAACACTTTAGTTGCTTTTACATTGATGAGATGACTTTTCCAAAGCAAATTTACTGTACTTTAATTGTTGTTATTTTATCCACCCCTTCCATGCACACTTAAAGGACAATAACACTGTTTTATGGTTTACAGGCCCTGTTTTGAAACTTTCAACTCTTTTCAGGTTTTGTTGGTAAAACAAATATACGTATATGCATTTTCCAGTGAAGATGCGTTGGAGCACAAGAGAAATTTCCCAAGACTTGTACATCGCAGATGTTTTAATTTCCAAATAAAATGAGTCACAGCAGTAGTTCAGAGGAACAGTTGTCTGTTTTTACTCCACAGTGAGCAGATTTAATTTGCAGTCTCCGTTGTTAATAATCCTTGTATATGATGGTTTTGATTAAAGGTGCAATTTTTAATGTCCCACCCACTCAAAGCACAGTAAACATAATGGACCATGTAGTGAAAATGTCCCTGCCAACTTGATCACAAACACAGTGTATTATTGGACAGTTTTGGAAAAACTATCAATACACTTTACATGCTCCATTTTTAGGGTGTTTTACCACACACTATCATACTGATGGTTAATAATAGAATAACTGAAACTGAAATAACTTGCTTTAAAATCAGTTTCACTGTTATTAAACTGAACCACAAGTTTTTCTTAAATTTTTTTTTTTTTTAGTTTACTTACACACAAGCTCATTCAAACTNCCACAAGTTTTTCTTAAATTTTTTTTTTTTTTAGTTTACTTACACACAAGCTCATTCAAACTTTTGCCATTTAAGAGTTTGCATCTTAGTTAAAGGATTGAATATTCACTGGTATAATTATATTTATATTATTATATTTCTGACTGTTTTGAGTCAGAAAGCTTGTTACAAACTAAGTTTTTGTTACGGCATTGGTACATTTTATCTAATTTGCCAGTCTCCTATGGAGCCTGGAGAGTGCCACTTTTTCAGTTGATTAACACATTAAAAATTATGAAGAGATTTATTAGATGTACACTGAATGAGACCTATTTAAAAAAAAATAATGGTTTAAAAAAACTATAAAATGATTAGTAATGTACTAAATATTAATTCCAGTTCCATTCTTGAATGAATGCATTTTTAATACTTTTAAAAAGGCTTTTTAATTTTACATTTGTTATTTCAATAATATGTCCCATTAAACTCCACATTGTAAATGCAATTTCTGCATTTAATTCCCGAAATAAGAGCAGTTTAATATCACAAGTAACATCTGAAAATCAGGATAGATGTCTGGGAAAACACAGCGGGAAGTCAGACTTAACACACTCAAACTGAAGATTTTGTTGGGATACAACACACACACACACACACACACACACACACGGCCGCTGTCCGCGCGTAATGACAGCAGCAGAGAGCCTGCCTGGCGTGGTGCGTAACATTCCATTGAGAAGAAGAGGGAAAGATGGCGTCCTCTAACAATCCTCGCAAATTTAGCGAAAAAATCGCTTTGCATAATCAGAAACAGGCGGAGGAGACGGCTGCCTTTGAAGAAGTGATGAAAGACTTGAATATCACCAGAGCTGCCCGAGTAAGACGCTCTCATCCCGGTTGTTTAGATTTTGCTGCTTCGCTCTTTAGCTAGCGAAGGTTTAGCTAGGAAGCGTTACACGTAAAGTAACCGTAGAGGTAGATAATGTTATAAATACTGTCCTCAGCTTCATCAGTTAAACGCCATTAAATGATAACATGTCTTCAGTTGGCTTGTTGAAAACATGATACTCAGATACACGGAGCTAGTGGCGTGCAGCGGTAATTAGCTTGCCCTAGCTAGCAGCTGGGGCTGTGAATAATATGCACCTGTGCTGTGTACGTGAGTGTGTTATCGCTACAATATTAGACAACCACCCGACTGACAGAGATGTTTGGCGGATGACAGCAACCAGACTGGATCATTTATTGACTGGGAGTTCTGGGAGAGCTTACACTAGCTAGCTAGCGCTGTCAGCTATGATTTTTTTCCACTTACCCTCGGCTAATGCGCCGTTAGCTCGGTGCCAGACCGTTGTCCGTTTACAAACAACCAAGGATGCGCACGCAGCCATGGGACAGAAAACTCATTAGCACTGTGTCATTAAAGATGATCTCAGCTAGATGGAAAATACATTCTTTTTAGTGCCAAATTTATACTTGTTCTCTGTTTTGTACAGATTTATTCTAATATGTTGATAGGCAGTCAATAACTGCAGCTAACATGGCACAGTTAATTCCAGTAACCATTCAGTAAAATGGTTTGGATGTACAGGTGGAAAGAGATCTAAGTTGTGTCTGTAGGTTTTTAGGGTACCCCTCTATTAAGCTTTCAAGATGGGTAAGGGTGATTCCTTGTTTTTTTTTTTTTTTTTTTNTTTTTTTTTTTTTTTTTGTTTTTTGTTTTTTTTTTGTATTTGTTTTTTTGACAGGAGCTATGATTGAAAACCAAGCAGCTGGAGATTCATAGACACAATTGGCCTGGTTTGACATTTGTACATGCAAATGGGGAAAAGATTAGACCAAGATGGCAAGCATTCCGACATATGCTTCTATCTGATAGTAGATATGTCTGACAGAACAGATGCGTGGTGTTACACCGACGTGACACAGAATATACTGACAAAGAGGCTCAGTGTGTAACTAAAGACAGCCTCCATGCTTATAAATCACTGCATGTGTATAATTAATAGAGGTAATGTTTTCCTCTTTGGATACTGAAAAATTGCCCCCATCGGCTTAATGATTTTCACAGTTAATAGCATAAAAATGCCTCATCATACTGCTCTCACCCTAACCTCGCTGTAGAAAGTGGACTACCATCACATAATGTTTTTATAATAAGGTGATACGTGACATTTGTGACTGATTTCTGTTTTCAGACGGCATATATGTGGCAAATGGCTAGATGTGCTACACGTGAAGTCTGACTGTAAACTCGTTCCAACCAGTTGTCAGGTGTCATTCTTATCAGCTGGAGATTTATTTGCTGTGAAGCTTTTTGTCTGCCTTTTGATTGTTCATCCATCAGCCACACCAACACATTTCATTGTCTTTAATTTGTCAGTCAGTCCATTAACCTTTCATTTCAACTCTGTAGACAACAGGCCATGTTTGTTTTAGCGTCACTTTTTCATGTATCAGAACAATCATTCACTCATGCTTTCATGCAATTTTACTTTGCACAGTTGCAGTTACAGAAGACCCAGTATTTGCAACTAGGGCAGAATCGTGGACAGTACTATGGAGGCTCACTGCCCAATGTCAATCAGATTGGAAATGGCAACATTGACCTGCCTTTTCAGGTGAGCCCTTAGCCTCTCTCAGCTGGAAAACTGTTGTTTTATTCTCAACCAGTGAAACTTTCATAGCTGTTGGCTAATATATTAAACCTGCGGTGCGTGGTGAATGATTGGCATAATTAAAAAAAAAAAAACATTCCTAATAATTTAGGAAAGTCTGCAGGCTTAGGCTAGGGTATGATGGCAGGAAACTCTTTAGATATGACATGCTGGACAGAGCTGCACAGGTTTTATCATGGCTCAGTGAAAGGAAGCAACAACTTTATGTTCTACAGTATAAGGGATAAGACCAATTCTACCCTGCAGTATAATTGAGATCCTAAATTTAAAACAATGTCATCGCTTGTCATGGCTTTCCATCTTTAAATACATTTTCCTACTCGAACATCGGTATGGTGGGCCCATGGCTTGACTCATTTTGAAATGAACACATTTGCACCATTAATCCTAAGACATTTTGGGTGATATTGTGTGGTGTAAATAAGTTGTTTTCTTGCCTCATTTACCTGGTGTGTTCACTCCAGAACTCAGTGCTGGATACCAGTCGGACAACCAGGCACCACGGGCTGGTGGAGCGCGTTTACCGTGAACGCAACCGCCTCACATCTCCTCACCGGCGGCCGCTGTCAGTCGACAAACACGGACGCCAGATATCCTTTTTCTAAAACACGTCGTGTTGATGTGCTGACTGTTTTGCTTGATCATATCATTGATCATACTTTCTGAAAGTATATTCCATCACTACAATAGCAAAACACTGAAGCTTTTTTTTAAAAATTTGATCAAAATTATGTATATGTACAGTAAATATTGTGTATATCATTTCTGTTTGGTCTAATCATCCAAAAGACATGAAAATATGGATAGCGTCTATTCATATTTAATCTCTGCTGCATTATTACCTTTAACTAACTTCACATTGACAGCTGTCCTTACAGCTCAGTTTACCTCTCCCCCCCACCAGACACTAGCTGGAGGAGGTAAGCCATCTCTCCTTGTCTGTTTGCCAAAATAAAAACCAGGCTCCATAACCGAGCACAACTCAATTCCAAAAAATAGAAGTTACATGATTATTTGCAGTCTTGCAGGTAGAAAATTACTAAAGTCAATCGGCACAAAGAATAATGCATAAAGGCCGTAAAACAGCAAATAACGGTGTGCTACGTCATTCTGAATGGATGCTGAAGAATTGGCGGCGTGCCAGCGTGAGGGGTTTGGAAGGCTGGTTTTGCTGACATCTCATCTTTCAAACACAGGACAAATTCGGACTCGGCCTTGCACCAGAGCACCATGAATCCTAAACCCCAGGAGGTGTTTGCAGGAGGGTCACAGGAGCTCCAGCCTAAACGAGGTAATAGGAGATCCGGTTACAAGGAGACAGAGCAGCATTTACTTATTGATGCACAATGTGCACATGGAAGCGGTGAGCCCTAAATGACATAAAAGTTTTGGTGTCATGAGTTATGCTCGCGGTTAAAAATGTAAGCGAGACCAGACACATAGTGAAATATTTATTGAATAAATGGATACTGATCACTGCAAAGAACCGGCTGACATGTTGGTACCTGGATGTGGAGAAATAATATCTGAATGGAGCTGGCCTGGAGATGACCGAGACAGGAGGATCAATAATTTAGTGGTTGTCCATGGTTTATGTCTTTTAATGTCTGACGCTTTCATATAATGAAACCGAGATTGGATGACATTGTCATTGTAGCATTGTGACTATTTTTAGGCACAACACTATACTCTGCTTGACTGCTTGAGGCACTGATGACTCATTTCTATAACTCGTTTGAGGAATTCGTCTGCATTTTTGTCATAAGAAGCAACTGCCTCTTCCTGTCTCACTAATTAGTTCTGCTGCTAACAGTGCCTGGGTCGGATAATTCTGAGTCGAACGCAGACGAGGATGCACAGAAACAGATGTGGGATGAGAAGAAGGTACTGCTGGGAAGGGAAGGGCTGCAACTTGTTACAATACATAAAAAAAAAAAAAAAAAAAANAAAAAAAAAAAAAAAAAAACCCACTTCAGGCCGTTTGCTTACATTTGTGTTTTCTCCTCAGGATGATTCATCAAAGCCCAGCGCATGTGACGTTCCTGGAATCAAGTGAGAAGATTTAGTATCTTGGTTTGTTGATTGTTCATTACAGTGAAATAGTGCGTAACAGAGTGTGATGCCACACACAGAACCTGGCACTTAATTAAAAAACAGTTTGTCTGAAACATAAATATGCTGTAGCTGCACTGATCCAGGCTGGTTTGGGCGAGTATAGGTAGACTAGAATCCAGATTACCCATCCCCCATTGTCCAGGACCATTAAACCAATTTCAAAAGCTTTGGGATGATAATTTTGTCTGCATTAATTTAATAGTTGTTTTCATACGATCACAAACGCTAGACGAGTGAAATCAGAGTAACTATTGTCGTGGGTGATTCATCTTTCGTGTTTCAGTATATTCCCATCGCCCGACCAGGAATTGAATCCATCCGTGCTCCCGGCTGCACACAACACTGGTGGCTCTCTGCCTGACCTGACCAACATTCAGTTTCCTCCTCCACTGTCCACCCCGCTGGACCCCGAGGACACGGTGGCCTTTCCCGCCCTAAGCTCGTCCAACAGCACGGGCAGCCTGACCACCAACCTCACCCAGCTGGGCATCAGCGCTGCCAGCCATGGTACCGCCGCCATTTTCAGTGCAAATAGTAAAACTGAAGTGCACCTGACTGTTGACACGGTCCATGAGAATTAGTACCTGATCATTATTACCTGATTTCTGCAGCATCGTTGCAAACTTGGTTTTGTGAAGTGATTAAGAGAAACCCGTCAAGATTTCTGGATCTGTGCATTGTGAAATAGATTACGGGATTATTATTTGTGTAAATAATATCGTAAATAATAACTATCGTAAGTAGTACAAGATTTCTAATGAAATAGCTGATTGTTGCTGTTTGTTTTTTTTAATTTTCTTCTTAGGGATCACAGCTTCCTCTCAGCCTACCATGACAGTAACGGCACAGCGCCGGCAACCAACTGTGGTGCCGCTCACCCTCACCACTGATCTCAACCTCCAACAGTCCCCACAGCAGCTCTCACCCACACTGTCCTCACCTGTTAACATTACACAGGTAAGGCTCTCAGCCTTTAAGGGCAACTTGAAGTTGCAGTCAATGTAAAAGTAACAGAAAGGCCAGAAGTATACTCCCAATAAAATCAGATTTAGTGTATTCCCAGATTGCTGTCGCATGCTAAAGCAACTTGTCACTTGGAAGTCATAGACCAAGATTAAACTCCAAATTACTTCAGTGTACATTACTTTATAGGACAGTTCAGATTCTGTACGTCTTTCCTCAGGCGGTGCCTGAGTCTCTGAGCCTGGAGCAGCAGCTCGCTCAGTACCCCCTCTTCAACCAGCTGACGGCTCAGGCTCAGGCTCAGCTGCTCAGTGACCTGCAGAAGCAGCAGCAGGCTCTGCCTCAGGGCATCCGGCTCATCACTTTGCCAACTCCAGCCTCCATCGGTACAGCCACCACCACCAGTCCCTCCCCAGACAGCCAGAGCCAGACCACGGCCAGCATCGGCATCAGCTCAGTAAGGCAAAACTCATAAAAAAAAATTTAAATAACCGCAAAGAGGCAACAAGTGATCTGAAGAAGTGGCCTGGACCATTTTGCTCTTTGTTAATCTTCTATTCATTTTCCCTCATATCCACTGTATGAATCACTCTGAAGTTCCTTTGTCTCTACCATTTTTAATGCTGCTGGGCTTTGAGATTGATTTGTCAGTTTATAGAATGAAACACGTCTCTACTCCTGACATCTGCCAGGAAACTAGACCTTTTCCTCAGTTTCTCTCAGTTACCTTCAAGTCTTCTCTACCTTCCTTACCAAAGAAGTGAACATCACTTCATTGGTGAGGAAGATGTAACTCCTTTTCAGCAGGAAGTGATGAAGTTGCTTAATCATTTGGCACCCAGCTTTTCCTCCGCTTTAAAAAAAAAAAAAAAGTAAGGCATTTTAAGACGTATCTGACTGAAGGTGATGTCTCAGCAAAAGCAAAAACATAAGCAGGGATTGAATTACAACAACAAAACCTTTGGCCACTTTTTGAACACCAGCCACCTTGATTTTGCCGGTCAGCAATATTTTTGCGACCAATAGTAACTGCAGATGTTCTAATCTACTCTCAGACCAGTCAAAGCAAATTTTTCCCACATTCTTCCCTCCAACAGTACCGCAATCAGACTGGCTCACCAGCCACTCAGTCTCCAACCTCCCCAGTCTCCAATCAAGGCTTCTCTCCTGGCGGCTCGCCTCAAGTAAGGGCCCAGCCTCTGAGCCAGATACCTTTCATTTGAAGGGAAAGCTAACTGTAGATCAGTTAGGCTTTGCTTTTCATTCCTTCTATCTGCAGTAAATCATTTATGGTGTCCGCAGCTGCATAAGCCATTTCTTCTTCTTTACCACTGTCACTGTTCATTGTATGCATGACAACATGGCAGTGATTTGTTGATGGAGGCCCTTACCATTAGTTGCTCTAAATGAGGTGTGAGTATTTCAGCTGCAAAATCAAATCTTATCAGAATGTCAAAAACATTAATGAAACAAATATTCTTAAAGTTGAGTTGTATGTCGATAACAGGTCTGTTGTTTTTTGTCAGTACATTAAACAGAGCAGTAATCCAAGCTGGTCTTCCTTACTGTGATGGTGCGTAGGCAGAACAATGCATGTGTATGACGGAAAAGTTTTCTTCAGTTTATTGTAAGTCAGTGATCAAAATGGAGAAAACATGATTTCTAAATAGCCAATCATAGGCCTGAGCAGAACCCTCAGTTATAAATATTCTAAAAGCTCAGATACATCAAGTGAAGTCTTGGCATTAATGTGCTGACTGTTTTTGGGCGCCTCAGGGCATTAAAGGACCATACCGATCATTTTGCATGTTTGAGCGTAATATATTCAATTTTCATACATGTTACGTTACTGACAATCATTTCCCAAAGCATAAAACTGGAATGGTGAATTAAAAAAAAGTTTTCCTACCTTCCAGGCCACCACTGGTTTCAGTTCATTCTGGTACGCTATTAAAATCAATTTGTTGATACTTGAAATGTTCTTGGGATAGGTAATCTAATCTATCATCGCCAACAAGACGTATATTCAGGTTTTTTTTTAGAAGTAACATAATTTTAGCATTTGAGTGCAATAAAAAGCATGGAGTGAATGTATGTCTCCACCAGGGAATATAGTCCCAAAAGAAGACCTGCATTTATTGAAAAATTTAAACAACCATGACATCATAATGCTGCATAACTATTAGCAGGAGAAACATTGATTTATAAGGTGGGTGTATTGCTTGAGTATTTGATTTTGAAAGATTAAGAAATTTTGCAAAATATCAGGAAAGCTGAAATACGGTTTTATCTTTTGGGAAATGATTGTCAGTAACGTGACATGTATGAAAATTGAATACAGTATATTAGGCTCAAATATGCAAAATGGCTGGTATGGTCCTTTAAAGGCCAATGCAGGTTTAGGTTCTGCCGGTATTCCACCATTAAAAAAAAGTGTGTAATCTTCGCGTTCAGTGGTGCTTTCCTCATTACAGGTGTATTTTAACGAGCTGATTTGTGTGTGTTTGTGGCGTGTTCGACAGGCTGTCATGGTCAACAAATCATTGCATCACCATGAATGTGTGTGCAGTTTACAGGGACAGACGGCTTTCTCATTTGTCACATTAAAAGGCTGATTTTTTTTTTTTTTCTACTGTTGCTTTACCTGCAGTATCACCACACCCTGCAGCACTGAGCAGCCACAGCGTTGCTGAATCTGAACCACAGCAACCCTCGTTCTGAAAACCACCTGCTTTAGTCACTGCTTAGTCTGACACTGTGTATGTGTGTCTGACTTTGTGTTTTGCTTGTTTTTTTCTGTCATTCCATGGCTGAAACGTCTGCTTGTACACGTAGATAACTCACTGTGCAGCTTATTTTTCATATTTTAATCCATTTGGAACTTTTAAATTCAAAAAATTTTCTGCTTAAAATCCTATCTTCCAGCATATTCCCGTGGTGGGCAGCATATTTGGTGATTCCTTCTACGATCAACAGGTGGCGTTAAGACAGACCAACGCTCTTTCTCACCAGGTACCACAGGTCACAAAAACTAAACAGCAATGACAGAAATCCTCAGATAGTACATGATTTCACGCTAAACTCCAATTCTCTGTTTTCCAGTTGGAGCAGTTCAACATGATTGAGAACCCCATCAGCTCCACCGGCCTTTACAACCAGTGCTCCACCCTCAACTATACACAAGCAGCCATGATGGGCCTTACTGGGAGCAGCCTACAAGACTCTCAGCAGCTTGGCTACAGTAGCCATGGCAACATCCCCAACATCATCCTCACGGGTACCCACAAGCCCACCAGACACTTACATTAGACATAATCACGCAGGATTCAGTTTGAAGATGCCTTGTCTCATTTTGGATACAGCGTGCTTTAAAGGACCATACCGGCTGTTTTACATGTTTGAGCCTAATACAGTATATTCAATTTTCATACATGTTATGTTACTGACAATCATTTCCCAAAGGATAAAACTGTATTTCAGCTTTCCTGATATTTTGCAAAACCTCTTAATCTTTCAAAATCAAATATTCAAGCAGTACACCCACCTTAAAAATCAATGTTTCGCCTGCTAATAGTTACGCAGCCTTATGAACTCACGGTCATTTAAATTTTTCAATAGATGCAGGTCTTCTTTTGAGACTGTATTCTCTGGTGGAGACATACATTCACTCCATGCTTTTTATTGCGCTTACACGCTAAAATTATGTAACTTCTTTAAAAAAAAAAAACCTGAATACACGTCTTGTTCGCAATGATGGCTTACCTATCCCAAGAACGTTTCAAGTATCAACAAGTTCACTTTAATAGCGTAGCATGAACTGAAACCAATGGTGGGAAGGAAAAACATTTTTTAATTCACCGTTCCGGTAGTATGCTTTGGGGAATGATTGTCAATAACGTTACGTGTATGAAAATTGAGTATATTAGGCTCAAAAATGCAAAATGGTGGTATGGTCCTTTAAGTTGTGCATGTCTTTGTTTTTTTTATATATGTTTCCACGGTGAGAAAAATTTGTCTATCTTCTCTCATTGACGATTCCAGAATCTATGGATATCCAAATATACCTCTAAAGAGAAGTGAACCTTAAATAAATCTTTATGTCTCTCTGGAGACCTGCATCATATGAGGTCTCCTGTATGAAAACAGTTTATAAGGAGGAATACAGCAATGCTGGAGTAGCTGAAGCAAAGGCTTCTACGTGAGCACTGGCCAAAATTAACAAAATAATAAAATATGCAAAAAGAAAAAAAAAAAAAAAANAAAAAAAAAAAAAAATCAAATAAATATAAACCTGAACCTATCACACTAAGCCAGCTTCAGTGCCTAAAATAAAAAGTGGAAAAAGGCAGAAAGGAGCTAGCCAAACTTCAACAAGTATTCAGTTTCCTACCATACACAAATGGTAAAAAGAAAGTTATTTGTTGCAGAAAGATTTTTAAATTACCAACCAACCACTTCACTTCATCCATGAATAAATAAAGTTGCATACAGTATCTAAACACAAGTGACTGGTTTGAAAGCATTTGTTTGTTTCTTTCTGCAGAAGAAAAAAAACTATCTGGTTCCCTCATGTAACTTCGTTGAACATTGATCTATTGAATACATAAACAGAATGAAAAATAACTAAAATACATATTTATTCATAATTTGCTCATTTTTCTGTCACATACTGCAGTCACGGGTGAGTCTCCGCCCAGCCTCTCCAAAGAGCTGACCAATTCGCTGGCAGGCGTCGGCGACGTCAGCTTCGACGCAGACTCTCAGTTCCCATTGGATGAGCTGAAGATTGACCCCCTCACCTTGGACGGACTGCACATGCTCAATGACCCTGACATGGTGCTTGCCGACCCGGCCACTGAGGACACCTTCAGGATGGACAGGCTGTGATGTGGAATGTTGTCTGTGGCCAAGAAAAACAAGAAAAAAAAACCCACACTACTGGAGCTACATAAGGGCAGGATGAACCCTCTCCCTCGTTGCATGGCCGTCCAGCTGTCCAACCTCGCCCGTGACTCCGTAAAGCCCTTTGAAACGATGTGCCACCAAAAGACAACAGGGGAAAAAAAGAATCCTGTGGCTTGCCGGGGAATGGCCTCGCTGTCGTTTAGAATGAGATTGGTCGCTCAGCGCTTTCGCTAGCCTGCTGTGTTTACAGTGTGCCATTACATGCCACATATATTCCAAAAATGCACATTTTGACAACTATTTTTTCTTTTCATATCCACTTTGAAATGTATTTTTGTTTATATTTGCTCGTAGCAGGAAGCTGCTAGGACATTGGGTTAAAACCGCGCCCGTCATACGGCTGTGCTGAACAACAAAAGAGTCCAAAACGCAACAGCTGAGTCTCTCTTTCTGTCAGATGAATCAGTTTTCCCATCATGCCGTAACGGCTTTCTACTTCACTCTCAAAGCTTTATTTTGACAACCAAATGTTATTTTCATCACATACTGTATGTTTTGGTGGTTTATGTATTTATACGTTGTATTTATTTGGTTAAAGAGATTTTATATTCCATTTCGTAATTTAAATTTGATGCCAAATGCTCTCTGTAGGCATAGTGTGAAATTGCACTGATGTAATTTGTGTCTATTTATTAATTACTAACATATTTATATGTGTGTTTGTTAAACTACTTGGTTAATGAAGGAGTGCAAAACCTCCCCATATTTGCTCTTTGGTGTTTAATGTGCCATTCTGTGTAGGTCGGGGTAGATGTTGCAGTGGTGCATCCCAGTGCTAAAGGTCAAATCCGATATAAAAGATTTTAGCGGCCATTTAAAACACATACGATACGCTCCAAAAATGGGTTGGTTTTACGCCACTTGAATTAACTTTTTCTGAGAAAATATCAGGTATTTCTATTTAACTAGAAAAAAGCCCAAATTCATTTTGTGCCAGTGAAAAGCCAGTATAACGTGAACCTCTTTTTAAGGAAGGAAGCTGTTTTTAAAACCAGAGAACACTAAAATCTTTAATCTTATCAAATCGTCACTGTGAAATCACCTGATTTTGCCTTACATGAGTATTCTACTGTTCTACTTCAGTGTCTGATGTGACAACGTATTTTCATAACTTATTGTAAGACTTTCTTGTATTTGAGAGAAGCTTACTTTTGGTCAGCGATATTTGTGGTTATGTTGTGTTAAGGTTTGACAAATCAATGTACTGTATTTTGTAGCGGTACAGTTTATAGCCAAATTGTTGATGTTTTATAAGCCTGGACAAAAAAAAAAAAAANAAAAAAAAAAAAAAAGTAGAGGATGGGTTTGAAGTATTTGAGAAGGAGTGCAAATATGGGGAGGCTTTCAGCTCCTGGACAGGGAAGCTCTAACAAAATATGACTGTAAAGATTTTTTTTTACCTTTATCACAGGGTTATCAAATGAAAACTTAAGGGTTTAGAGATTGATTGATGACTGATTATTGGTTATTGAACAGTATCAAAGCTCACAAATGTTAATTCTTGCAATGCAAACATCATTTCTGCTGCTTTATAGATATGTGGATACTTGCTGTATATTTAATTAGAAATTCTATCGGTCAGAATGGCCAAGGTGCAGGCTAAAAGCTAACAAGCTCTAGAATATGGTTATATTTTATTTAAGAAAGAATTATATCAACACAGAATTTCTATTTACAATTTCTGAGTTTTTCTATTTTGAAAGTATTGGAACCGTTTTACTGCCTCTTTCTGTTTATTACAGCAAAATGGTCAGAAAAATGTTTTACACAGTCAGGGACGTAGTCGAGTCTAAAAATGTTTACGCCACCTTTTCAACGGTCAAAAGTGTTTACACACATTTTATCTGAAGACGTATATATTATCATCTTGCATCCATGACAACAGATGCGGTAAATGGTCAAATTTTAAGATGTTCGCTGAAGGTTTGGTACAAAACAATCTGCCTCAGCCTTTTGTCAGAGTTTCCCTGAAGCTGTCTCTAGATCTGTCAGACCATGTTTGGTATGTTGTGATTTTACTGTACAGACGCTCTGATGTTTTACTCGCCTGAAGCCCTGGTGGGGAGATTTCAAAACCCCAAAAAGGAATCACGGTTATTATTTTACTGCAAACCTGTACTGTACACCTCAACAACTTGTTTTGATGTTCTTTGTCTACTGTCCACCTCCATCTACGGTTTAGTTTGTCTTCGTGTGACCTGTGATTCCTATGCAAATGAGTTAAAAAATGACCCTTAAAGGAAAAATTCACCCTTTTATGCTGTTAAACTTTAATGTTTTGAGTTCAACACAGTCCAGGAGTTATTCTCCTTCTTATGAATCCTCTTTCCCCCCCCAGCCTACCTTGACTTCTAGACCCATTTTTATACCTTGCATTTAAAATCCTATCTCACTATCAACCACATACGTTATCTGGATAATGACATCTGATGACAGAACTTGCATTTACACCTTGCAGTAATGTGCGTTATCGTGATTTTTTTTTTTCTTTCTGAGTGAACTGTCAGGTGTAGGTCACCATTTATGGCAAATCGCAACTCCCATTCAAAATAACTATTAGGATTATGAATGAGAGCAAGCCGAGCCTGGCAGACGAGGTGGGGTGACGTTTTCAACTTGTGAGTAGATTTTACCTCATAAATGTGTTACAGCTATACACATTGCATTTACACCTGGCTATTTTTAACAGATCATACATACATACACCATGTGTATGTGGTCTTGCAGATCAGATAGTATTCCAATCACAATGTGTTCTGGTCAGCATTTACACCTTGCATTAATTAACGTGTGATCTCAGTATCCAGATAATGAGATTGCATTTTAATCCAAGATGAAAATGTGGCCTTATTTCAGTAAGTAATTTCCTGTATTTCCCAGAATGCCCAGTTCATCCTTAGGTCTCACCTTTTCCTAAAATTTGCAACTGTACACTGCAGGACAGAAGTTTGGTGCCACCCCCAGATTTAAAAACAAAAAATCATCAATACACTGTTTTATTGCACAGGAAATGACAAAAATACATAAAATAAATTTAACTAATTAGTTTTCAAGAAGAATTTGTCAACATCAAAGCACTTTGAAGGAATATGCTGCAGGAATTTTTGGAAGTTGGTTCCTGGCAATGATTCCCAAGCACTTTTCAAGCACCCCAACACTTCTTTTTCATTATCTGAGCGTCCGCTCCAAACTTGTCTATCAAGCTCATTTCATGCCAGCTTGATGGAAGAAAGATCTGGACACTGAGATGGCCAAGACATAATTCTCAAAACCTTTTGCTAAACAAACTTATGTGCTGCTTTTCAACCTTTGATGTCACTTTCCTCCTCCCAGATCGTTTTCGATCATCGCTGCTCCCTGTCAGCTTTTTTCTTTTTACAGACTACTGCACTCCATACCTGGTATCATTCAGCTTCTTACATATTTGTCTTTGAGAAAAACCTTCTTTGCTCAAAATTTCTATCTGAACTCTCTGTTAATTATGTCTTTTTTAGCCATCTAGATCCGAAAAACTTATTGCAAACTATAAATTTGCCTTCATTACATTGCATGCCTTTATTAAAAATCATTTCTTAAACCATAGTGGCTACATAATGTGCTCTTGTTGACAAATTCTTCTTAAAACTAATTAGTTACATTTATTTTATATATTTTTGTCATTTCCTGTGCAATAAATTGTAAAACACAGCATATTGAGATTTTTTTTTTAAATCTGGGGATGGCCTCAAACTTCTGACCTGTAGTGTAAAACATCAGTGCAAAATAATAATTTATCTACAGGAAGAAGAAAAACACACTGCAAAACACAACGCAGGGCCCAGAAATGCGAGATGCATGACCTGTAGCTGTTTAACAGTGCTGATTGAGTTGGATTTTTCCTTTAAGTCACAGAAACAAATGTATGAAATGCATTCAATAGATTATCATGTGTTTCTAAAGCATTGTGTTGAGCCAAACTTCACTGTTGTTGCCAGCAGTGGTTTGTGCTTTCTTTCCTCCTTTATTCATGCTAAATAATCGTCATTCACATTGACCTTGTACATATGCTATAGCTGAAACAAAATGCATGACTAACCTGACAGTCAGAGCCTCTAAATGAAAGTCTTCTATAGCTCCGCAGGTTTGATTTTTGTAACATAACACTATCACCACATGTAAAGGGATGCATGTATGGGATTCTAACTCAGTTTCTCGTTAAGTGACTCTGTTACCTCCATCCTTATATAACGCTACTAAACGGATGATAAAAGAATGTATTTTGGTGCCAGTGTCCTAGTTTTCGCCTGTTTGCCAAATGACCTGATGTTTAAGGTTTTGGCCTTGTCATGGTTGGGCCAGACGCTCCTCTCTTCTCTTTACTTGTGTCGTTTCCTCTGAGGAATCAGACTGTTGGTGTTCCACTCTTTTCTTACTGTAGCATCTCACTGCATACGAGTGTAAATCGCTGTATGAAAAAAACTACAGTTGATTCACGCGCCTTTCTGTCAGCACAAACTTTGGCTTTCTTGTCACTGGAGAAATGGAAACAAGTTCTTTGTTGCAAAGGTTGTGTATGTGGACTTGAACTGAATCTCCTGAAGCTTCTGCATTACAGTCAACGCATGAAATGAGATTCTGGTCCTGTGGTTGTGTGTGCAGGACCTTGATCTGGCTGTGCTCAAGTAAAGGATTGATTTACGTCGTTGCTGCCTATCATGTCAGGTTTGGAAGTGGCTAAAGTGTGATTCTGTTTGGTTTTTGTGCAATGTTTAGTCCGTTAGTTGCTTTGCACTTTGTGACTTCCTGTCATGGAAACAGGGACTGTTCTGCCCTATGTGAATGCTGACTGTTTCACACCAGATGTACACTCCGGAGATATTTTCATGTCCAAAAAAAAAGATGAATTCTCTATTTTCCTTTGTAAACTATATTTTGGCTTGTCTTGTTTTTTATCTGTGAAGATTTTAGGAGATGCAAAACTAGAAAGGGCTTACTCCAGTGCTGCTTGCGCTCTCACGTTGGAAAGGAACGGCGCTCCGAATGTATTTCTTTGTTGGTTATTTGCCCCATATGCACCAAGTTTGAACGTCTCAACTTGATGGTACACATCCATGAAAAACATTAGATTGGCCGAGGCAGTTAGCTGTAAAGTTCTTACAATGCGTCAAGCAGTTTGCATGATGTCTTTCACAATACAAACTACCACTACCAGAATGCTGCAGCCAAAAACTTCGTGGAATTAGCCGGAAGTCATAAATTCAGGTTACATGTAATGTGACATAACTCCACTACAAAAGAATTACATTATAAGACACAACAAACTTGAGTAAATTTTATGGATAAACTGAGTAGCTAATACAACTGGTTACGGTTAGGAAAATAAAACAAGGCAGTAAATTTTATTATGTTAAATACTGAAAAAGAAAAAAGACAGAAGCTGAATTTGGTTCATCATGGTTGAAGGTAAATTAACTTCTGTCTCTTCTTGGAGGAAAACACATTTCTGATACGTCTCATGACTTCGCATTTAAAGACGTTCCAAACTGGCTTTGTTTTCCCAAAAGATGAGAACAGATCACCTAAAATGACATTTTTGTACGTCTGGTAAGCAGAGGAGTTGTGTTTGAAGGTGTTCCTCGCTCTGAATAAAATGTCCCTTTAATTACAGGCTTTTCTAAATGCCTTTGCAATCCACTGAAATATGTAAAAGGCTCTGAAAAACAGTTTCAGTTCCACTTTACGCTTATAGTGAGAATAGCATTATATCACTTGTTGTCCTGTAAGTCGTAGTAAAAGATCTGTAGGTATTTATTTGTCGCCATGTGATTCTCCTTATGTGACCATTTGTTTATAAGCTGAAAGAAAATGTCAATTAAATTGAATGTGGAAGACTGATTTTTCTGTTCGCATAGTCTTGATTTGCAGAAAATACTGATAAAAACTGTCCGGTGTCATTTTGCTGAATCACAGCATGTTGGCTGTGGACATGCATGATGTTTCAAAACCTGTTGTATATTGTCTTTGTTATTGTTTATATTTTGTAATCTGTATTTCCATATGCGAACTGAAAAGATTATTTTGGATATGTGCATGCTTGTGAAATGTTCAAAATGTTGGTTTCCACTAAAAGCTGTTAAGCTAAAAAAATTCTGTTCTGTTACTTCAAATCAAGTGTTAGGTCTTGTTTGTAGTGTAGCTCATATAGGATAAGGCTCCTTATATAATATGCTGGTGTTATTTTTCTCAAAATTATAGCTACAGTTGATGAGATTAAATCGTTTTCTTACTGCATCTTATGTATTTTACATTGACACGTTAAAGGGGACAAACAGATTTCCATGGTTTTATTTTTATTTATGGGATCCTTTTGAAACCTTTGCAGTACTTTAATGTGCAAAAAACACACATCGATCCACCTTTTCCATCTCTTGCTGCAGCACCACTGTGCACACAGAGTGAAGACAGATTGTTTTGGTCTCTTTAAGGCTCCTCCCAAAAAAATCCTCTCTATTCTGATTGGCCAACTGGCAGCTATGGAAATGCAGCTGTTAGGACTTAATGACTGCATTTCCATAGCTGCATCCTCAAGTTTTACAACTTTGACAATGTTCAACATATACTCTACTATATTACAATGTAAAAATGAGGGGAAATAAACAAGAAGCATAATATGCCCTATTTAAAGCCACTATTAATACTATTATACTGATATTCTATTATTTTATTTACCCAAAAGTAAAATCAATTTGAGTATAGATGGCCAGCTGTGCAACCATAAAGTGTCATGTCACGCACAGAATTTACCAAAATCCACATTTATTCATAAGTGATAACTAAATCTGAAAATATTTAAGTATATGGTGAAAGGTAAATATACAATTAACAATATTTTGTGGAAACATTATTGAAGACAGAAATCCTACAGGAAAAGTTTGCGTGGTAATACTTAAACTGTACGTGTGCACGTTGTACCCTGTACACACCTGTACCCTCTGAAGAGTTTTTACTGCAGTAGAATTTCCTCTTTTGGGAGCTTAAAACAAAATTCATCAGTTTGCATCATGGATTTCATAGATCTTTGAGGGGCTTTTCAAGTTTACATGAGACCCAGTTGTGCGTTGGATAGTGCTCCCAGAATTCTGTGGGCTCCTTTGTTGTGTTTGTGTCGTTAGGACACCAACTGGACTTGCTGGGCTGTGTAGGTGTCAAAGTCCTCAGGAAGAGTATCTGGAGAGAGAAAAAACACATCGTTAACAATAAAAAGTGAGCAGTCAAAAGAAACTTCCTGCTAAAAGACGAGTAGAAATGTCTGTGTTCATAAATGGCAAAAGCAGACGTGCTGCTGAAGGTAGGAGAGACTTTCTGACTGAAGCAGCCTCCATCCTCTGGGATACTGCACTCACCGTTGCAGCGGTAACGAAGGTTGGCCCAGATGATGTTCTCCTGGGAGAAGCAGAAGACGCCAAGTCGACCTCCCCTCATCATAGTATCTATAATGACTCCTGTGTCTGCCACCATCTGAGGACCCTCATAGAAACGCACCCTGCACAACAACACAGAAAAGATGCTGCTTCATCCCACATCACTTCTGACGATGTACAACATACTACATACAAGACAGATGCGTGCTGGAGTGGACTGGCTGTATTAGACATGGAAGCTGGCAGCTGACAGCAGAAGGAAAATTGTCTTAATATTTGGTGAAATGATTTTGTTTTTGGACATAAATGCCAAGTCAGTAGGGGTCAAAATGGCTTTCACTGTTAAATAAGATGTGGAATCAAAGAGACTCCAAGCTTATTTGTCGTACCTCAGAACTGGGAAGCACTAACTCAGAATTACATGATTTATCATATTTCAAGCGAAACAAAGCGGGAGATGACACCACTATGAAAACTTTTGTTTGCTCTGTCAGTCCAAGAGAAGCTACATTTTAATATTTGTGAGTTATTTATCTTTTCAAAACAGCCAGTGTACATGTGGAACCTGCTGTGTCTGTGTACTGATTGATTTAAAGAAAATGTTCATTTATAAGCAACAAAATTACTGTTTACAGCATGAGCAGCCATATTGAAATTATATCAGTAATGAACTTGTGGTTTACTTGTCGATCTTGACTTTCTGAGTAAGAATTCCGAATTCTTTGACTTTTCCCAGTCGGAAATTCCAAATTTAAGTGGAACACAGCATTAATGGGAAAGGGAATCACAGTGTATGATTTAATTTGGCATTGATTTCAATGCAACTTTTTTCAGTTCAATTCAACTTTACTGTTATAGTTTAGTATATTTGTTTTCACATATATCTAAATGTAACTAAAAAAAAATATGAAATGTCAGAAAAGGAAAAAATAAAAAGAAAATGTGAAGGAGAGCTGCAAAAAACCCTCAAGGGTTATACTGTGCAAAGAGCACATACAAGGAAAAGTGTCAAAGACTTGCTGCATTGCCCAGGAAATGAACTCAGGTCACAAGAACGGGAGTCTTGTATGATACCACTACACCAGCAGTGCTACTTACATACACGTAGTCTCCCTCTATAGCACAAATGATCAAGATTCCCACATTTGGGGAATGTGCATGACTCAGCACAGCACAGCCGGAGTGCTATGGATGAGCCTCGCCCTGGATGAACCACCTTCTTTATCATGATATCTCCCCTGCTAGTTAGGTAAAATAAATCAGTACCTGATGTAGCCGTCAGCAGGCCGGTGCTGGAGGAACCAACGGTAGGAAGTCTTGTCCTTCCAGCCAACATTTCGGGCATCTTTCCACAGAAGCTTCACCTGGTCACTTGTGTCGCCGGTGTGCCACAGGGCATTCCTCAGGTTTTCACCTGGACCTGTGTTGGACTTCACAGCCTTGTCACAAAAAAAGACATTTGAGTCTCCTTAATTACAGTCCATGATGATTTGGATGTCTTTGAAAATACTCTTGATGTTTAGCTTAACCAGTGGGATTATATTTTATGCCAAAGCAGCTAATATTCCATATTAACTAAAAAACTTGCTGTTGAATGTGTCAGCAACAAGGCACTCTAGATTAGTAGGTCAGCTAACCATTAAAATATAAAATTTCTATTTTCTCTTTAAATTGATAGTATGTTAGGCTACCTTCAGCTGGATTCCAGTTTCTGCCACAGCTCTGAAGGGATTAGCCTGCCAGTAGATCTGTTCCACCTGTTTCCACATCACCACATAGAAACTGGAGCTGTCCTGATACCCGAAGATAAAACCCGCGTAGTCGTCGTCCGTTACCGTGTTTACGTGAAACGTCCCATCAAAATCCACACCGCTGAAAGCAGTGTAACCTACAGGTGGAGGAGTTGTTGCACAAATGTCTTAAATGGGCTGACAAGTGCTGGTTAACAATTTCTACCTAAAACTGAAGAAGCTGCTTGGATGACTAAAGTAACATTCTCACCAACAGCCAATCCAGGATCACTGTTCATAGTTTGGACAATCTCTCTTCCCTGCAAAACAAATTTAATGATTTAAGGGACTAAGCAGAGCATTGAGCATTGAGCATTTTGGGCCACTTTCACTTCAGCACAGATCAAGGCAAACTAAGTCTTATAAAAAAAAAAGAATGAAAGAAAACATCAGAAAAAATGTTTCTGATGTTTCTAATCTACCTGGTTCAGCACCACCCAGTTGGGATCGATCTGTGCGTCACCCTCCGGATCTAAAACGACGGTCTGATACTCTCTGAAGTCGGTGAAGGTGACCTCAGCATTTTCTGGACAGACATCAATGGTGTCCACAATAGTGTCATTATCAAAATCCTTCTCACATACATTTCCCACTCCATCACCTAGGAGAGAGGATAGAGAGGATAGAGACAAATATAACATGAAGCTGAACCAGTTAAATATTTTTTGTTGAGAACAAAGAGCAATAGCTGGCACACTGATGCAATAGTGTAGTATTTAGGTGTTTGGGGTTCAAATCCCAGAAGTGAGCCTCTTTAATGTTTTTTTTTATTATTATTATTATTTTCTTCAAATTAATACAAGTGTTGTGTTGCTTTCTATTTTTGGTGGGGATTTGTGTCAGAAGTCTGGGGCCATTTTTCGTTCTGATCTGTCTTTGAGGGGAAAGGAACGAAAGTTGACAAATTACCCACCATCAGAGTCTTCTTGCAGAGGGTTGGGGATTAGACGGCAGTTATCAGGACCAGGTGGCAGCAGGTCAGGGATGCCATCATTATCATCATCATCATCACACTCGTCTCCTTTGCCGTCCTTGTCGGTGTCCAGTTGGGAGCTGTTGATGACGGCTGGGCAGTTGTCCCGAGAGTCTTGGTGGCCATCACCATCGCTGGGCAAAAGAGACTCTATTAGTATGTGCACATTCTGGTCTCAAGCATAGTAATGACTCAGCTGATGAAGAGGAATATACAGTATGTAATGCCACTGTTTATGATTGTCACATAATACCTGTCCTTGTTTGTGTCACATGGGTCTCCAATCAAGTCGTTGTCCACATCCAGCTGAGTAAGATGACGCAAGAGATGCAGTTAGTGTGAAAATTTAAGAAATTAAAGCCTCATAATTTCCTCTCAGGTGCACGCTGGAGCCTGGCTGGTTTTTAGGACTAATATTATTGGATGATACCGTTATTGGATTTTGTGTCTGCCACTCCAGTCTGCTTATGACGTGTTCATGAAAAGTACCTGATCAGAACATGGAAAGAAGATTTCTGACCTGGTCAGGGTTCGGAACATACGGACAGCTGTCACATGCATCTCCCACTTTGTCTCCGTCACGATCTTTTTGGTCACGGTTGGGAACCCTTTTGCAGTTATCCAAGTGATTGAGGATTCCTGAAATTGAAGTGATCATCAGTGAGTGTAAAACTTACCTGTAGCACTCACCTGGTCATAAAACATCAGGTTCTGATTTCATATCAGTGTTGGGAAATATTGCAAACTGTACAGCCTCAAAATCAAGTTAAATACATTTTGAAACTGATTGCCTGACATGTACCCTTTGTAGCTCAAATCAATCAGTAAAAATATGGGTTTGCAACACACAAATGACTCCATAGAGAGATGAGATTACTAAATTACCTAGATAGCAAGCAGTACTCACCGTCCCCATCGATGTCTTCATCACATTCATCGCCGAATCTGTCCACATCTGTGTCCTTTTGGTCATTGTTTTTGACGGCATGGCAGTTGTCACAGGCGTCACCAAAATCATCCTCATCAATGTTTCTTTGGTCCACGTTGGGCACCAGCACACAGTTATCCTGTAAAGAAGCAGGTTTTGCCTATAAAACTCTGGAGACATGATACAGACAAAAAATACACATACATAGACTTTACCTTCACACACTAATACTAAAAGTACTACTGTGTGACTGTTTTAAAGCTGTAGTCTGCTACAGTATTTTTCAGTAAGTAATGGTTATGTGTGCACCTGTGTGTTGAGAATCCCATCGCCATCTGCATCCTCATCACAACCGTCTCCTATTCCATCATTGTCTGCATCTTCTTGGCCAGAGTTGGGCACAGTGAGACAGTTGTCCTGAAAATAAAAGTAACCACTATTAAAGTAGACAACAGAATTTTATTCTTTGCAGATGATTACATTTTTATACTTTTTTTTTTTTTTTTTTTNTTTTTTTTTTTTTTTTTTGCTTATCGGTGTGTATGTGTTGATGTTTTTGGACATAAACGAGACTCACCTTGGCACAGTTCCTCTCAGGACATTCCAGTTTCTCATCAGGGAAACCATCAATGTCAATGTCAGGCCCGCAGAGGTAGCCGTTGCCAGCCCATCCGACTCCACACTGTGAGGATGGAAAATGTTTCATGTGTTGTACAGACTCTTTTTATTGGCACAATTAGATACAACATACAGCATCAAATGTGTGTAAGTGCTCAAACAGAGCTTTGATTTCAAGCATGCAAAGTAAAATATTTCAGTGTGGCCAATCAGGAATGTTTAAACTGCTTCTTGATCTGTCTGGCAGCTCAGCTACATTTTTTCACTGTATTTTGAAGCTCTGGTGCATTAGCCTAGAATAACATACAATGAGTGCACCAGTAAAGGAACCAGACGATGCTGTGCCAAAGTATGTGACAAATATTCTTGTTACTTGCACGATCATTTATGATAGAGATAATCTAAGTTAAAACTGTTATTTTTGAGATTTTTATGGAAAAGTATCAAATCATTAATGTAATTTTCTCTGTCAGTGGCTTGACAGCAATGGATGCAAAATTTTTGCAAAAAGTTCAGCTAAGTGGGATTAGTTGGGGCCATCAAGTGTGAAACTGCTCAGTGTCAAAGAGATAAGAGCTGGGGAGAAAAGATAGAAAGGCTTTAATATTTCACCCGACACTCAATGGCCCCCTCTCTGTGGACGATGCACTCAGCACTGGCATGGCAGGGGTTGGGTTGTCTGTTTCCACAGGCCCTCTCAGGTTTACAGCCACGGCGCTGATCCCCAACATAACCCAGTTTACAGGGACCACACCTGAACGAGCCCTGATAACACACAGAGCCATCACATCCATCATACCACGCATTGACAAATCATCATTGTGATTTTTATATTTACATGGATCATTTCAGTAAATTAGCAAACATTTTAAGTATTATCTTATTAACCTAGCCAACATTCAAAGCTAGCACAAAATCTTGGCATGATTTTTCCATTGCATTTATGTTTCCTAGGTAGCTTGCACTCTAAAAAGTTATATTTGCATCCAAAGTCACATTTTTCTGTTATGGAAAACAAGTAATGTCCTGCTCTTTAGTGTAGCAACATTATCAATTGGTTTTCTTCATACACAGTTAAATTCTAAGTGTTCGTACTCACTGGTGTATTCATACAGACGGAGTTCTCCACACAGCCTCTATTGTTGGGGTCTTCACACTCATTGATATCCTTGCAGATCTACAAAGGAAAAACAATCAGGAAGATCGATGAAGAACTGTACTTCAACAAGTTTACGTGATTTTGAAATTAATAAGAGAAAAGAAAATGAAGTTGGTGTTGCTGAAGGGTCTCAGTGCACTCTGTTTGACATAGTGTAAGAACACAAGAGAATGAGGAGGTGTTGAAGATGGATGTCTAATGGGGGCTGTGAGAAGGAAAAAGACAAACACACCGAGGCGGAAAACAGTGTGGCTGGTTATATAAACAGAGTGATGATCAGTTGAGTGGAGATCACATGTGACTTTTATCAAGTAGTGTAAAAAAAAAAGTAAAAATGAACATAGCCCTGTGGAGAGTGGATGACAAGAACATGAGAATTTCTGAAACCTTTACTGAAAACTCCCACAATATCATAAAAAACGTGGGAACAGATCTGAAATGCCAAAAATGCACATTCAGCAACTTATATTTCCAAGTACTGGTTTAACGGGATTTTCACAGGTGTAACAAATAACACTAATGCAGTCATTATTAATATCATTGGTTACATCTGTTTTTGACGGGTAGACAGGTAAAAAACGGGTTGTTGGCTGATGCAGACCTGTTTGTTGGCTGAGGCGTAGGCAAGGCCAACTCCTTGGACCTGGGGGCCGGTGTATCCAGCAGGGCAGGAGCCACAACGGAAACCTGGGGAGGTGTTGATGCAGCGGATGCCCATATGACAGGGCATCACCGTACACTGCAGAAACCAGAGGTACAATCCCACAGATCAGGACATCATCAAAAATTACATATATAAACGTTCAATCATGTCAAAAGTAGTAGAGAGCACAATTTTTTTTTAAAGTTAGTTACATTTTCATGCTAAAAATGAATCGGTGATTTCCTGTAATGTAAACAGCATGCTAGTATTGCCATTCCCCCTGAGGATCAACACCCAATTCTGTAGCATTGAGCACTTTTTTTGCCTCTTTGTTTTGTATGTGTGCCAACGCGTATGGTATGGTATGATACCATATCACATTGTACTGTATGTGTGTGTACCTCATCCACATCAGTGCAGTACGTTCCATTGCCCGTCATACCCGCAGGACAGGGCCCACACTTTACACCCTGAAGTGTCTCCATACACTTCACCCCTGGGTGGCAGGGATTTGGCACACAGGAAGGGCGAGGCGGTAATCCACCCATCCCTGAGGAGACAGAAATCTCAGTCCCCTCCTGTAATTCATCAAATCTCACCTTTCATCTCAGATTTTGGAGCATGTTCATTTTTATGTGAGGATATGGAACAATGGGCTCTTATACCCATGTCTTATTAATTTCTCTCAGGGTCATTCCTATGTTCCCAGAGTCCTATGTTCCCCAGGTCTATATAGCACAATAGAGCACATAATGGGTTAGGGTTATGGCTAGGGTTAGAGTTATTCTGTTAACACACACTTATTGTGTGTTAACACAATATTGAACTGGGGAACATAGGACCCTGGGAACATACACTCCCATTTCTAGCAATGCAGCTACTTGATAGTCAGTTATCAGTTATCAGTATAAAATCTTCTTGACACTAACCAAAGTCCAATTTAAAACTTTTAAGATGGGGGGAAATTAATTTGAAATTGACAATATGTGTATTTTTTCAGAGGTTCACAGTAGTGTTGTGTTTGTTTGCTCACCGCAGGCTTCACACTCCATCACTGTGTTCTTCAGGAATATTATCTCCCTTACCTGGAAAATACAGTTACGCCAAAGTCAGCATATAAGCTAAGATGCATGCTAACATACTAAATGTTAGCATGCTGAATATTATAATGTACATTTCCACTTGCATGCTAAATATTAGTGTGTTACCATGTAAACTTTAGCACCTGGGTTTAAGTACACCAGAGGCTGATGAAGTATGGTAATTTGATTTAGCCAACAACATGCTCTTTCTTATGTCCCCTTAATTTACATATGGTAAGTGGACATAAGATTAGCAAAGTTGTTTCTCCATTCAAAAATCTTGTTTTCTTATGAGTAACAAGCATTACACAGACACCTCAGGCTCTGAGGGGTGCTAACACTAATGCTAACATGCTAACAATGACATGCTAAAAATGGTCATTTCTGGATTTGGAGCATGTTTGTATTTTCTTTTTCATTTGTATCTTGTCCTTAGGGGCCACAGTAGTGATGATTTGAGGTAAAGACGTTTAGCATACTATGTAAATGTGAAAGGGGTAATATATTGTGAAAAAAGTTTTTAAGGCTAGATATTTAAAATACTCAGCTAACATGTCAGCTATTTTTAAGTTTTCAGAAGTTGTGATTTTCTTGTTTCAGTCTAATTTGCTTTTCAGTTTAACTGTGCTCACAACAGCTTCACCTGAGCAATTCATATATATAAGATCTATGTGTGAAAGTCTGCTTGTGTATGTGTACACATGGACACACGAGATTTGTTCAGGTACATACTATTAGTAATTATCATTAGCATGAACTTTCTGTTCACTTCCAACTAGCAGCCTAAATGGTAGTTTACCTGCTGTTTCAGAAGCTCTTTAATCTCAGCCAGGGCCAGGTTAGTTGTTTTAATCTGACTGATAATTTCTCCATCTTAAAAGAAAACATTGACATGTCAGTAGTGGAAGCAGATATATGCAGAAATTTACACATTACACATTCTTAAGTGTTGTAATCAGCTGATTTCCACAAAGGCAGGACCTTTCAGATCGATGTTGACTGTCTTTCTGTCAGACATCGCAGAAAAAAGCATTTTCACTGGCACAAATAATCAGATTGGATCATATGTGTTTTTCTCATTGTATGTAATAATATCAATACAGTGATACAAACACACAGGCTCAAATCTGAATACAAACAAAAAAAAAAAAAAANAAAAAAAAAAAAAAAATGTAATTACAAATTTCAAACAGCATTTTAAATCATACAAAATGGAACAAAAGCAGCAAAAATGCTAATGTAACAGGTGGGAGAAATAAAAGAGAAACTGAATGCAGGTAACAATGATATAGAACACTATAGCAGGTAACAAAGATATAGAATATAGACATAGGAAAAGTCAGTATGTGCATATGTGGAGTGCAAAGACCTGCTTTTAAGACAACAGAGCCAGCAAGTTTGAACAAACTAACGTAAAGGTTTGTGCAGGAATGTCTCTCCAGCCGTTCACCTCATCACACCTCATCAGTCTTCCTGTGGACACTCGGTTGGCTGAACATCTGTGACTGGATGCTCACTGGGGAGCAACTTCGAATGGATGGGTGGATACAGCACAAATGTTCTGTACAACATGATTCACAGCCTGTCCATATACCCTCACCATCCACCATCCACCATCCACCCCCCTGAAGTCTGAGAGCTGGCATTCTTCAGCCACCACAGACCACAAAGGTATATCCATTCCCTACACATTCATCAATACTAAGACAGCCAGAGTTTTAGTCTTTTGATTGCAGCTGCAAAAACAATTTTCCGAATATGGAATGATAAAAGATTTTCTGGAAGATGCTCTTTTTTTTTTCTTTTTTCTTTTTTTTTGTGCTTGCAGGAACTAAACTCCTTGGGCGTCCTGGTATTTGTACAATTTAACCAAAGTTTTCCATGTTGCTCTGGATTCTGCGCTTTCAACCTTCTGTCAGCTATCTAACAAAGCAGATGTCAAAGGCACACACACACACACACACACACACACACACACACACACAAATTAAGATGAACCAACTGCAGGTAACACAAGTATTTATTGGTTTATAAAGGTGGTTACCAAAGCTCCCCACTGAATGAGCCACATGCTGCAAGATGATCTGACTTCTTCAAAGGACTTTCATGTTGGTAGAATGAGCCTAAATGAATCAAACACAAAAATGTACTTTGCAATTTGCATTCTAATTTTGACAACTAATCTGGAGGAGCAATTCGGATTTTGAGGATCCTCTGGATGTCAGATTTATGACGATTACAGTGTCTTCACATGGGATCAGACACTGTGGCATACTGTAGGTGTCAGACTGTGAAGGAGTCTACTTCTTGTACTAATTGACACAAACCCTCCAATGCACCCTACCCCCCACCCCACAAACACACACACAGGCACGCACACCACAAACCGTCACCTCTTTCCTCAGAGGAGCCATACAAGCACTGAAGTCTCCTGAGCGTGAAGCACAGGAAACATGTTCTTCCCATTAGCAGCAACTCTGTTTACTGAATAAATTCCACAGTGGAAAGATATTGGAAATAAATCACACATTGCTAAGAGAAATGTAAATGTAGCCTGTCAAGCTTTTTCTTCTACATTAGAAAGGATCAGTGATTGTTTTTTCTCATTTCCTTATCCATCTTAGACATTTTAATTCTATTTCTGTTTTTTATACATTATGTACTGTGTGGATTTAATCATATCATTCTGTATCTACAGCACACATTGTATGTCATAACTAATCCACATGTAATTTCGTAATGAGACTGTCTGTGACAACAACTGATGGCACAGAGGATTCGCTTGAAATTGCATAATCTTCTCAATGATCAATCCGGTTTCATCGTAATGTTTCTTCACCCTCAGATCCAAGCAAAGATCATAACTATAAATCTTAAATCAGAAAGGGTGGGCTCACCTCTCTGGCCTGCTGCAGCGTGCACCCCCATGTGTAGCGCACAGGTCAGCAGCAGAGACCACATCATGGTTAAATCTGAGCTGAAGATGCTCTGAAGGCTTCTCAGGTACAGCAGACTCGTCTCCTCTCTCTCTTCTGCCTTCAGCCCTCCTTCTGCAAAATGCAATCCCACAGAAACGTTTGGACTCTTTCCTCCCCTGCTTTAGTTTTTATACNCCCCACCCCTACCTGGCCCAAACCTCCTTTGGAAGCTGCTCAGTTGTAAAGTCCAAGTAATGAGAATAAAGTTTTGATTGGGCAATACTAAACACCCCCGCATCTTCGCATGGAGCTGTTACAAGCATCAATCTATGGTTTCTGTTCAGGTCATGCCAAAATGGAATGAATGGACAAATTAATAATGCAACAAGACAATATGTTTTGGTTTTTTTTGTTTTTGTTTTTTTTGTTTTTTTTTTTTGTTTGTTTTGTTTTTTTAGATATTGTTCAATTTAGACCATGAAATGCTGGCTTACTGGTTGTTTTTGGTTTGATACCTAAATATATATATATATATTCTGGTCAAATATTGACATTTGAGCACCATTTGAACACCAGAATGGGGGAACCGGATAAACAAGTATGACAACTAGCTGAATATTTATTTAGCTAATTGCCACACTTTATTGATAAAGTAATATAATAACTTTGTTTTCTCTTCCACATTAATTAGTTTTGACATCCATGTTAGTAAAAATTACGGCAAAACTAGTAAGAACTCAACTCATTTTGATGCAGAAAATCAGAAAATGAGCGTGAGATCAGTCCTTATTTTATAACAACCCATTATTTACCATTTCATGATAACAGTTACATAATTTCACTGTGTGTGTGTGTGTGTGTGTGTGTCCTGTTTGCCAGTAATGGGATCAGCAGNTACATAATTTCACTGTGTGTGTGTGTGTGTGTGTGTGTCCTGTTTGCCAGTAATGGGATCAGCAGATGTTGGTAACATTCCTTGCAGCGGTGGTTTTTTTGGTCCAGATCACCTTGACAAGCTCTCAGCACCTCCAGCCTTTCTCTTCACTGCTGGCTGCCTTTCTGAAGGAGCAGGGAAGCCTCCTCTAGTAAAATCAAACACCGCTGCTCATTTCTGTCATTATGCTGCAGGCTTGAAATCTTATTTATTTTTAAACTGTTATCAGCAGGAAATGAAGGGATCAGGGCAGGAAGTTAGAAAATTTATTTATTCTTAATTGGTTTCAACAATGTGTTTTACCAAAGGGTGAAAGGAACCATCAATAAATTAATTCATTAAATGGTGTAATCTTTCAAAATAAAATGTTCAAGTGATACACCTACCTTAACTTTTGCCTGATAACACACATGCCAATTGTAGAAGGCATGGCTGTTTTATTTTTCTGGTAAGAGCAGTTTCTCCTGGGACTTTATTTGCTGTGGAGACAAACATTTTCTTTCATGTAGCTCTACGTTGGATTGGTTAAATTAAGTAATTTTGACAAACAAAATAATAACATTTGGATTAGCTATTTCAAGTGTCATGAATCTATAATTCATGACCTGTCCACCAGTCATCACCCTTGTTTTTCCCCTGTGTTTTCTGTCCTGACCTCCCCACCTTTAGCTTGTTCCTTGATTTTCCCTCCGCTGCAGGTCACCTGATCTCCTCAGCCCCCATCTGTAATCACCCAGTGTCCACATATTCCTCCTCTTTTCCTTTGTTCTTTGGTGTTCTTGTTTTGTGTGATCCATGCGTCTAGCCTAGTCAGTTCATGTATTTTTGTCTCTACCTTTTGTTGGATCCTATAACTTCTGTAGGGATGGCAATTTCGAATCTTCAGAACAGTTTCGATACATTTGAAACAACATTGTTTCAAAACTTTTGAAATGTTTCAAACATTGGTTGTGCACAGCCTGCTGGCAAAAACCTGAACTTCAACTCTAGAACACTGGAACGCTGATATGGTGGTCACCTTACCGATGTTTCGAGACAGTGTCATAGACACTGCTTCAAAACCGGACGTTTCGAACAGCTTCGTAACATATCGATCCCAGAAGCTGAAATTTCCATCTCTAAACTTCTGTAAGTACTCCTGCTTCCCTTCCAGCCCTGTTTTGCCTGCACTATTCATTAAAAGACTGTTTATCCACATTTATGTGTTTGTGAGCCTGCTCTTGAGTCTATGCCCTTGTAGCCTAACCTTCATGCTCTAGCACACCAAGACTCTACAAGTTGATTTTTATTGTGTACTGGAATGAACTGAAATGAAAGCTGTAACAAAAAAAAAAAAAAAATTNAAAAAAAAAAAAAAAATTACCACTCTATTAGTATTTTTTGGGGGGAAATGATTGTCGGTAATATATTGTATGTGCAGGTAGTATTTATTGGGCTCAAACATGCAAAACCACCAGTATGGCCCTTTAAAGTTTCAACTCATCTAAAATTTCCAATCTGTCCAAATGTCTTAGCCAGCATTACAAACTGAGTGTCTGGCTGGCTTTCACACCGCGGACCTGAAGCTTCAGAGATGCTCGTGTCATTGAGTTCTTACCATGGTACAAACAGAACAAAATAGCTCCTCTGAATATGCTGGAAATGCTTGTTTTAAGCACATGATCATTTCTACTGCTGAGCGGAATGTAAGGTCAGAGGTCGAGTGTTACGACCTCCTGCAAAGCTCATCAGTGATGGTTTATTGCCTGTCCTACAAAAGTTTGTCAACACGACCGTGGGCTCAAAGTTTCCCAGGACGTGATCCCAGGTTGACCTCAGGCCTTTCCTGTCATCTCCACAGCCTCCGTGTTGCATAACTGAAGGTTTATGATGACTGAGAGCTGATTCCCTCTAAGCCATGATAATCAGTTATAACACTGATTAATCTGAAAAGAAAGCTGTTGAAGTATTATTTAAATATGTGACAGTAATCAGTCTAAAACGGAGCCTTATGTCGCTAAAGCAAACAAAGCGTTGAAATGGTGCTTTTTGGCAGAGATGGAAACTAAATGAATTTACCTGAATGCTGCACTGAAGTACAAATTTATTGGTACTTTGCTATTTCCAGTATGTTCATTCTGGGAAAGTGTCTACTCTGCACCATTAAATTTCAAAGTGAAATACTGTAGCCTGGATTTTATTATGCTATAATCATTTTATGGATGTATGTACTAGTTTTATTATCAACATGAGAGAATATCACCCTTAGTGGGTAAAGCTACACAATCAGGAGTTTCCAGAAACTCTAAAAAAGTGTTTTTGCTTTCTTTTCTTCTCTTTTACTTTCTTACCCTTTCCTTCCTTTCTTTCTTCAACTGATCCAAAAACATGGAACTCCTCTGAACAAAATAATAATACTTTATCTGAGTACATTACTTCTAATACCTGCTTAGAGTATAAACCACAGAAATTAATATATCAAAGATTAAAAGTAAAAGCACTAAGCCACAGCATTTGTCATGACTTTATTAAGACATGAAGTTGTCTTCATCTCTATGTAAAAAGCAGTATATGTTCTTTCACATTTATTCCTTTATTCACATTTGAATTTCTGATTCAGAGTCAAATTTGTCTTTTTATTTCCCTCTGTAGTGAAATAAGGTTGGGCCGACTTAAAGAAACAATGATGGCACTACGTATGCGGTATGAAGGCCGTCTTAAACCAACCATGCATCTCCTACAACATGGAACGCCACATGCTGCTGAACAGATGCAGATGTTCACAAATAAGTAAATAAATAGGTCAGACTGTCCAGGCTGGGTTGAGATGTGAAACGTTTGCCATGGTGTTTACAGAGTCCTTGTGCTATGTAAAATGCAAAAAGCACCATGTTGCTCTAACAGAAAGGGTCTCATTTGGTAAAACATCAAACTGCCCCTTTCCCTAGAAAGGAATGAGAAATCCCTTCACGTGGAGCCTATGAGGGGGACTCGGATGCAGTTTCATTGGCTTCCTACTCTGCTTTCTTGGCCTTTCTCTTGCGAGCACCTTCGCTCAGCTCCTCCTTGGTTTTGGCTGGTGAGGATGGGGCAGCTGGGGCGGCAGCAGGATGGTGGTGGTCCTCTTCACTACCACCCAGAGCGGAACCAAAGAGCAGGTGGCAAACCCAGGACTCGATGAGGGCGAAGGGGGAGCCGTGAGAGTGCTGGGCGGTCATCACAATCTGGAGGACAAGTAGGAAAATGGTTATGTTGGAGGGGATGGCTGTCTCATGAAATCCTGTTCGCTTGTCTCTGAGTGGAAGTGAGTGGGGATGCTTCCACAGCTGAATGTGATAGGCTTTCTTTCAGCTTTTATTTTGTGAAACAATAGCTTTCAAAACTATAACCAGGAGACACTTTACAAAAAGCAAAATGAACAATTGAGACATTTGAGATTTCTTTCCAGTCATTTCAATATAATCAAGTTTTCTTTCAAGCCATCATCTAGTGGCCATGTCAGGAACTGCATCTCAAAGCACGTTTCACACTGGCTTCAACACTAGTCACAGTTCTGTGCTTGTGCTGTTTAGTGACATCAGTGCACAGGATATCAGGGTATTTTTCAGTTTAGTTTCAACTTTTCTGTCCATTTAGAAGCAAAAGTTTAACATCAATATAAGTCATTCTATAAATGAAAAGTTTCAGGTTTGCCCCTGTGCCTCCATAACTAGTGATTCTGTCAAAGTAAAGCTAGACAATGAATGTTGAAGAAGAAAAGTCAGAACAATTCAGTGGCTTTAATGCCATGAAATTATATTAATTATAAATAATATGGGGGCTGTTCGAGAGTGCAATGACTTTTATTTGTTCATATTTCTCTCAGTTGTCTGCACCTTGTTCATTTGGGTGTGTATTGGCAGTAATTGCTATTTGAAGACATTGAATGTTTCCCTCTTTATCATTCTGAGTCTATCTGTGCTATTCCCCCTGGACCAGATCATCAGATGTTAATTTTCTTAGAGACTGCAGCAGCAGGTTAGCAACAGTAAGCTCACCTTGCTTGTGGCCATGAACAGGGTGAAGGCCAGGATGAGGGTGCTCTTGGACACTGGCAGCCAATGAGCTTCCTGCAGGGTGAAGAGGATCGCTCCATACAGACTGGCTTTGGTTGGGCTGCAGAGATCACAGACACAACATCAGTAAAAACAAGACTTAGTGGGTTTTTGTCACATTTTATGTGTTTATACATGTTTAGTCTTAGACATCTTGAAGTCTTAGTTTTGATTGTTGGATTTACTTACACACTTAACTAAGGACAGAGGTGTCGCAGTTATTTATTTTTCAACATAATCTCCTTCCCTTCTTCCAATGCATAATACGATGCTGGAGGAATTTTACCTAAGTTTCACAGTAGTCCTTTACTTGGCTGTCCAAAAAACACTCCACAGCTAATATGACTGTGAGGCAAAAGTCATTCCTCTGCTGAATCTGAGGCAAAACAGGGTCCAAATAAAACCCTTTTTCATACTGGGGAAGAGAGGCCAAACCAGATGAGCAGGATGGGTGCTGAAGTTCAACACCAAATCATTGATAGCAGCAGCCATGGTTACAACTGAGGCATATGTAGGTGCCTTTTTTTTTTTTTTTTTTTTTNTTTTTTTTTTTTTTTTTTTGTCCAACTCACAGAAACTTGGGAGATTTCAAATTACTGTATAATCACTGCATTCACCTCAATGAATGCAGTTAATGTTCAAAAACACCCAAGGAGTGATATTACTTCCACAAAAAAAAAAAAAAAAAANAAAAAAAAAAAAAAAAAGTATATATATATATATGTATTACAGCCAAATGATCCTGCTTATTTTCTAATGTGTGAGGCTCAAAATTATCTATCCATTCATACATTTGTCCATCAGCCACCACAGGGCTGGAAACACGCACACACTTACAATGACATGTTGAGGATCTCATTGGTCTCAGGCCTCCATATTCCACGCAGCAGCTGCTCAAAATTGGAAATCAGAGCCACTCCAGACCCTGGCAAGATAAAAATAGATAATGAAAAAATTGGGACAAAAATGGTTTCAAGTCACTGCTTTTATCTTATCAGGGCCTGTACGTAGCGCCACAGATGCTGTCATATGCAAACACTCACTTCTAATACACAAGAGAGCGGGTGGAGGCAAACTTCACACTGACCTTTGACGTAGCCAACGATCACCATGATGAAGAAGCCATGGTGGTAGGCATGGTGGGCGTGGTGAACACCGGTGGCGATCTTACGAGTGCGGACAACTTCCTTCAGGGCAACCAACACCAGCTTGACAGGCAGGAAAGCCACACACTTGTAGAAGAGATTGAGCGGGCAGTAAAAGATGAGGTACCTGTGATTAAGAGGAGAGAAAATGTAGGGAAGTGAAGGAAGGGAGGGTAAAAAAAATGTATTTTCTATCAGTCATGCTATGATGAGCTTTGATTGTAACGTTTCTATCAGTGCTGATCTGGTTAAAACATCCCATTATGAATAGTGACCATAAACTTTGTCTCTTTCCCACTGACAGGAGGAAATAAATTCACCATTTTGTCCACACTGCCAGGCAGGGAAAACTTAGTAGTCATATGAGCTAATTTACCAGCCAAATTCATTTTAGCCATGCAAACATTGTGGCTGTGTGGATGTCAGTCAGCCACTCCATCTGTCCGACACCTCAGTACAGAGTAAAATATCAAAATAAGTAGGATAGTTCACAAGAAATTTGGTACAGACATTTGTGGCAGAGGATGAAATGTGAGGATTTTCATCACCTTTGACTTTTCATCTAGCGCCATCAACAGGTCAAATTTTACACCTGTCAAATATTTTACTTCATGACTTCAATTTATGACTGAATTCCTCATCTGTGTAACTTAATTCTAGCATGCTAAAATGATAACATTAACTCAGCATGCTAAATAATAGCATGTTACATGCTAACTTTAATTGCAAATTGAGCTTTGTAAGCACAGTCATAGAAGTGAGCTAATGCTTGGACGAAGGGTGAATAAGCGAATGAGTAGTTTTTGGTTTGAATAGGTTGTATAATCAGTGGATGAATTCGTGATGGCTGATTAATACAATAAATGACAGAGTAAAATAGCTTGAGATGCACAGATAACAGCTGTAACACATTACATGTACAGCTAGGAAAAAGTAGTTGTTCTGGGTTTAACACTAAAATCATCGTAGTCATGTGACAATGTGAAAAAAAAAACATTAAAACTTAAGATATTTCTGTTAGTACTGACAGTTTTTGATATCATCCTTAAACAAGAACAGCCTTTTGCGTTGTAATAGTAAATACTGCCCTATGCAAAGCACAGGGCAAGTGTCTTTTTTCTGTGATAACGTGAAACTGAACTTCAGACTAATGAAAGTTCAGCCAGTTCACACAGAGGACAAATCCATTTAGTTTAACAAAATGACCTTTCCTCTGTTGCTTCCCTCAGGTAAAGCTTTACATGTACATTTTTCATCCATCCAACAATTCTGTTTTCTGGCGTTGTTTTCTGTGGAGCATTACACCCACATGGGGATGCTACTTTGGCTATAGACCTTTAGACATCTTAAAATTAGGAAAGAGCCTCCATACAATGACTCTTAAAACAATAATTTCACCATCCTCCATGTATACAGTCTATGAAATCTGGTGAACAGAAAAAACAAATGGTCAGTGACTACTTCCGTCCACTCACATCACGCCAGCCAAAGCATCCAAAAGCTGTATGTGACCTTGAAACTAGATCTCTTCTAAGTGAAGGGTAAAACCATTCCGAGGGCTTTCTCACCAGACAGCTGAGGCCAGGAGGATGTGGCTGTTGTGTTGGAAATAGTCGATGGGGCTGCTTCCAAGCATGATGTCTGCCAGGATATAACTACCAAAACAGTAGAGCATGGCACAGAGCCAGGAGGCCACGGGACTCCTGCGAGAAACCTCCACAGAGCCTGAAAACCAGACGTAGAGCTGTCAGAGAGCATCAAAATACATGGTGGACTGAAAAACCAAAAGGCTTGAACATTTAAAACATGTAATGACTTATGACCAACAGAGGTTTATGACAGTGTGCCAGTGTACTTGTGTGTGTTCAAACTTCTTTTTTATTCATCATTTAGAGACAGAAATGAAATAGAATTAGTAGTGTCCTGTGATCTGTTAGTTTCTTTAGAATGAAAATGTCAGTACTGACCTTCATAAAATCCTATATCAGCAGCACCCTCCTATGTGTGTATGCTTTATCTTTGTCCACACCCAGTAAGTCCTTTAAGTGCACGCCCTGACACAGTGTCTTTCTATCATAACCTAATATTGACTGAAGACTTCTGCACTCATTTATGAGTTGACATTTTACCACATCAATAAATGGCTGAGTCCTTAAAGGATACTGTAAAGGCTTTCATACAGATTTCCTACAATGTTTTTACTTGTATGAAAAACTACCAAAGTCAAAAAATACAGTAGGCTATTGTTGTTGCATCTGTATAAAAAGGACCATAACACATGAACAATACACAATATTATAGTTAATGTTATTATGTAAAGGATAAACACTTGTTAATGACATACAGTAAATTGTGAGTCTGGCTGCCATTCTGCACAAATCTCAAGCAACAGGTGCTTAACAGAACTTTCATTAGCCTAAACAGTTGCAGTGCAATTGGCAATTGGTGCACAGTTTGAAAGCAATCCGATCCCAAGAAATGCCACCCTATAAATACAACCTGCTCCATGGCTTCTTCTGCCTTGCAACTGTTGGACCAGTCTTAACCTTTGACCTCCACATTTGTCTTACTGTGGACCCCCAAATTCATTCATGTGCTTTTCAACCATGTTGTGCGAACAAGGACACTCTAGTCAGACATACTGTATGCGGTGACCACATGTAGCTTCTCATGTAAAACACGCTGCCAACATAAGCAATTTGACTATCAGCATAAAAGCTATATGTTTATGTGCAAAAAAGATCCTGAACTATTTTCAGGCCAGAGTGAAAGTTATGAAGCCAACTGGTAGCCACACAGAATACTATACCTGGTCCCGGATGACATAATGGCTTTTGAACTCTAAACCCCACATGAATGCCTTTGACTGTAAAACTTCTTAAATAAAAAAAATTCCTCACATTAAACATGGCGGTGTTGATACCAAGTTATCAAGAATCTGTCACACTTTTTGACGTATTTTTTTTTTCAAAAGCCTGTATATTGTATTTCATGTGATTGCAATCAATATTCATTCACAAAAAAACTCAACAAACTGCTGAGATGGATGTTAGCAGCAGCACAATGCTGTAGTTGAACTGCTAAGGGTGATATTGTAAGTTATGATAGATTTAGGGAGTAATCACCCTAAACTGATTTTTTTTTTTTTTNATTTTTTTTTTTTTTATCTACTCACCTCATTTGAAACTCTGAAGTTGGTAGGACATCATTGAGATTGCCCTCATAGGTTCAATTAGGTCATCAAACAAACTGAACATAATGCACGACCAATTTTACAGCTCATGAAAACGCATGAAGTGTCCATTGAAATCCTCCAAACAGCTTGTGTAGCTTAGCCCAAATGTTTTGAATCCAAACAGTTGAAATATGGGTCTAAAAGTTTAGTTACCTAATTATTCTATATTTTCCTCACTGCACGTGGTTTGATCATCATAGATGAGGAGAGCAATTGGACATACAATGCAATCATTTGACTGCGCAACACACATATAATGCTGCAAACTGTGTTTTGAAGGACTGCCCATTAAAGCTGCAATAGACAATAAGTGACTTTTATAGTTTGTTTTAAGGCTGAAATAGCTGCAAGAGCTAACCCACTGTGTTTGCTACACCTGTTATGATCAGTGGCGTTTCAATTGACATGGAAGCAATAATGACTAAATTTCATTATGTAGTTTAAGATGAGCAACTGAATTGACAGGTTGGAGAACTTTAAAAACCTCTCCATCCCTGGAAGAATATTTCAAGCTTAGCAGCTTGCTCACTATCTTATTATATGTTTAATACATGGTGTCAATAACACGCAGCTCCAAGTGAAGCCTGCAAGTGTAAAGCAGAGGGGCCTCAGGGTCCCACGAATGCCTATTTCAGGATATTCTATTTATTGCCTAAGTCACTGGTATGCACAGGCCTTCTATCATCAGGTTTCATCCTCCTCAAGCTCTGGTGCTCAAAAGAGTTAAATCTTGGAAAATGTCAGGCATTATCTATAGCTGAATGGTTTAATCCACTCCAGTCATTTCCTTAGTGTAAATGATGTCAGGTTACTGCAGCAACAGACATTCCCTTATACCAAATATAGTACTAGTGTCATATTTTATGTAATAGGTCATGTTTCATAAGGATAGACAGGTTCAGCAACAGCTTTCATAGCCATGTGTAGTGATAGAAATAAGAAATATAAAGTAAAATAAGGTGGCTATAAAGTCATTACAGATTACCACCAGGAAATTGCAAGTCCATGTAAACATATATTCTTCAAATATCAGTTTTTTGTGTATTAGTCGCTGATAAGTTAACAAATGATTACTGAATTCCATGTTCTAGACAGAAATTGATATATTTATTAGCTATATTTTGATGTTTTTACATATGTGAGTGTTACAATAAAGTAATGTGTTTATATGCCGGTCTATATGAATCAGTAAGACACACCAATCCTCATAGCTGTACCTCCCTATAACACGAAGCATATTAATTTCTATTAAAAATAAAGAATGTCCTTCGTCGTGGTTTTTTAAAAGCATCTATCAGCCCAACAGAAAGGTGGGAAACACGCTCACCTGGCTCATACTTGAGGTAGAGGATCGACACAATGTAATAAGCAAGATCAAAAACCGGAAACATTCCGACTTTGGAGAAAGCTTGGGCAAAATCGCCCAAATTGAGAACTGCCAGCACGTCCATGATGGCTGTATGGTATCAGCGAATCCCGGTTTTTATTCCAAACTGCGCAGTAAGGATAGGAAACCCCCCCAACCCGGTCCGCCGATCCTCCACCAAACCCCCCGTGGTCTGTACAGCGAAAGCCTGTCTGAAGCGCTCCTATTAATACCAGTCATCTCCACAGACTCAACATCCTCATCCTCATCTTCATCATCATCATCATCATCATCATCATCATCATTCTGGGCTCCGTGACAGCTGTTCCGAATACAGCAGCTCAGCGTGTGGGCTGCTTCACAATAAAAAAAAAAAAANAAAAAAAAAAAAAAGAAATAAAAAGGCATATCCGCCTATATGATCATCGACATATAATTGAGCTACAACAGCCTATTGCAGAATTGTTATTGCCTGGAAATAAGAAGCCCAAATCAAGGGTCGGACAACGATTTATTCACGTTCTAATCACACATCCGATCTGGATCAGATCTTCCACCGAGGCTCAGTCACCAAATGATTAGGTGGAACTTCTGGCTTAGTATAGTCATTCTTCCATATGATGAAACAGATTTAAAAGCACCATAATCCCGAATCTAAAGAAACACACACACACACACACACACACACACACATATATATATATATATTGTTTAATATACTTTCTGAGTTCAAATCCTGGTAGAATCATACTTTTGTAATGCAAGTTTTCAACGTACAGCAAGACAAACTTTGGCATTGAGATCCAACTAATAACGGAATGCATCACATGCTTTGATATCTTTTATATTAAATCAATCTCTCAATTTGTCCTGTAGATTTACTCTGTAAGAGAAATGATTGACTTCCAAATCGACCTTTCAGTTGAGAATGGATACATGGGTTGTAAGTTAAAAGTCCCCTTTAGTCTTTATTTTTGTGATTGCATCCTATAATTCTCAAAGTAAAACATGATAAACTCTGGCATTATTTGTTATTATTATGTGATGTTGTAAATGTAGTCTTGCCTAAGACACCAATGGACTCAGAACCGCCATTTCTTTGTCTGCCTTCTAGACAAAAATCGACAACCAGTATTTATTTGCCCTTATTAAGTTCACTGTTTTAATTTGCTCACAATTATGAAATACTATGACATAATTGTGATTAAAGTGTTTTTTCCCCCGTAAATGGTGAAACAGGTTTACATGACAAAAGTCCTGTCTCCCTTAATTGAGCTCGCTTACGCCCCCTTCCGTATGAACCCGGTAAAAGAATCTTCTTCTTTTCCTTTCGGCTTTCCCTTCAGGGGTCACCACAGCGAATCATCTGCCTCC